>JACXGK010000068.1:39498-181658 GCA_016801125.1 Novumbra hubbsi
CGTCATGACCCCTCACCTCTCCTTTACACGTCATGACTCCTCACGTAGCATTGTGTCTGAAATGCTGTGGGATCGTTATCTCAGAGTCCATGTTGATCTCTCTTGTTCTGTCTCACCGTTTCATGTATCTCTCCCTCTGCAGACTCACACCTATGTGAATACTGTCACTGTGGACGGGGAGCTCTCCGGTCGCCACTGTGTCCACTCCCTACCTGAGGTAAGGCCCGCCCCCTTCCCCGAGTCCACCCGAGGTCCCATGCCCGTGGGCGGCCAAGGAGGCGGGCAGCCCGGCATGCACTGCTGCCCCCTGGAGGAACAACGCAAGGAGCCCCAGGTCTTCCTGCAGCCCTCCTCTCAGGAGGTCAAGTTCATGCTGGGACCCACGCCCGCGCAGCGCCACCTGCTGGAGAGAGAGCGGGAGCGGCACGGGGGCCACAATCCCCACGTCATGCACTCGGTGGAGGGCGCCACGGGCTCCGAGACGGAGGCGGACGAGCCCCCCCTTCACGTGTGCAACTCCCACCCCTACCACCACCCCCACTACCACCACGTGATGCACCGCCACCCGGGCCACCAGCACCCGGAGGCCTGCCAGGGCAGCCAGCTCACCTACGAGAACATCAACGGCCTGAGGGGGGGGCGCCGGCAGAGGCTCAGCCCCAGCAGCGTGTCCCAGTCTCTGGGCTCCAGCAGCAGCAGCAGCACCACCGGGGACAGCCACCCGCTCCCCCTCCACCCCCACGTCCCGACCCCGCTGCCCCCGCCGGGGTACGCCTGCGAGCGGGTCGCGGGCCACCGCCGGACCGCCCTGCTGAACTACGAGAACCTGCCCTCGCTGCCGCCCGTGTGGGAGTACCGCGCCCTCCAGCGGGACGAGCAGCAGGACGAGGAGGATGACGAGCAGGACGAGGAGGAGTACGAGGAGGAGGAGGACTTCGACGAGTCTGAGTTCTCGGAGGGCCCGGGCACGCCCAACGGGTACCACCAGGACGGGCTGGGGAGAGGCGGCGTCCACCGGGACGCCCTGCAGAACTACGTCAACACAGAGCAGGTCCAGCCCAGTCGGCTGCCCCATCCCTGCCCGCCCCCCCAGGCCTGCCGCCAGCAGTCGGACCGGGGCGGCCGAATATTCAGCTTCGACTTCCGCCGGCGGCCCGGCGGGGGGTTCGGCCGGGGGGAGGGCTGCGAGCACGGCCACGTGACCCCGTCCCGGCAGCTCAACTACATCCAGGTGGACCTGGACGCCGAGCCGCCGTGCCAGCAGGACGTGGGCGGAGGGGGGGGCGCCCAGCCCCCCCGTCACCAGCGCCTGCCGCCCCTCAAGTGTGGCCCCCGGCAGGCCCCGAGGCGCAGCGAGTTCTACGCCGTGATCGACCTGAAGAAGACGGCAGCCATGTCCAACCTGCAGAAAGCCCTCCCCCGGGACGACGGGACCTCCCGAAAGACCCGCCACAACAGCACAGATCTGCCTCTGTAGACGCGGCGACACGGGCGGGGGGGAGACGAGCGAGGGAGACAGGTGCGGGTGGACAGACAGGTGCGGGTGGACAGACAGGTGCGGGTGGACAGACAGGTGCGGGTGGACAGACAGGTGCGGGTGGACAGACAGGTGCGGGTGGACAGACAGGTGCGGGTGGACAGACAGGTACGGGTGGACAGACAGGTACGGTCTTCAACTCAGCAGCACATCGGCCCATCACTGTCATTCAGCCCTCTGCCGGTCCAGCCCAAGGCAGCTGGATCACATCCAGTTAACCAACCCAAGCCCACCCGTGCGTAGTCCGCTTCATGGGGCAGGATTGGTGAGGCCTTTGGTGTTGCCATGGGATGTGGTGACCTGCTGGCCGGGTTAGCAGCAGAAGCCTTGGTTGGGGTTGGCCCGGTTAAAGCCTGTTGCCTACTATTGTTTTTGGTTACACTTCTTGGCTTGTGTTTTTCTTTGAGCTTTGTGGTGGTGGCACCGAGTGCTACGGGGTTCGGTTCAGGACGGGAGCAGGTATAGATGAGTCACGTCTCAAACTTCGATTTGAGCAATGTTGGTTGGTTTCCGATACTGTGTCAAATTGTTGCCCATCACAAAGTAGCTAGATTACTCATTCCAATATCATTCAGTGTTGTTGTTTTATTTATTGCATATCCCTGTTTACAAACATGGACTTCTATTGAGTTGTACTGTTTACAAACATGGACTTTTACTAGTCCAATTTTACTAAACATTTTATGATATGTAAACAAATTTGTTTTCCCTAAATCTAATTCTAATAACATGCCTTTTTCGCCTCACAAGCACTTCTTCTGGCCCTGTGACTGGTAGAATTGAGTTGATGAAGTATCTGCCCTCAGGAATTAGTACGGATAAGTACCGTTTGCACATTATCCTTTGGAATTGTAGCTAATCTTATCCATTCTAATATTTTTAGTCAAAAAAATACAACAGAGAAAAAAAAATTAATAGATTTTCACTCTCCTAAAAATGTAATTTCATAAATATTTCACTTTGAAATTACTTTTACATTTAATTGTAGTAATAGTTTTCCCTCATAGTCTTTCCCCAAGCATTCTCTTCTGTCCTCAAACACACACACATACCTGGGGTTGGAACACAGTTTTGTAATTGTTCAGAGCAGAACATTATTCTGCTATTCATATTCCATTATCTATTATTTATATTCCAGTGTATTGTAATTTAGAGTTTAGAAATGATATCTTCACCCAAAAACAAATTACTTTAAATGTGACATATATATATTTTGGATTATTGACTGGTCCACAAAATTTAAAAAAAGTTTCTGTTCTGAAATAGATCATCTCATTTCCAACCCAAGACACACACACACACAAATACACACAGTACCACAGTACAACTATTAAGTGTTGTGTCTGACCACATATCATTCCAATTGAATAAGGAATGAATTTCAAATTACTAAACTTTAGTTAACTTTGCACTTTTTACTTTTGGGGTCAGATACTGGCCACCTCAGTCCCCACAGTTTAGGATCCCTCTGCTGTGCAGTAACCTAATTGTACTCTGTAGAGGAGGTCATCATTGTGTCTTGCAACGTTATAGAGACCAATAGCAACTTTTTACAGAGCAGAAGTTGATAGTCTGTGTTTATTGACTTGAAGATAATCGTAATAAGAACCTCTCTCACACACGTATATACAGTTGTGTTCAGAATTATTCAACCCCCACTGCAGTAAAGTGTTTTTGCGACAATCAGATCAAAGAAGAACTTGTAAAATAGACAAATGCAACTTGAATTTCAACAATATTTTTTGTAATACACCAACAAATGGGTTTTTTATGATTTCCTCACAAGTGATTGATTTCCTTTATAAGTTCTTCTTTGATCTGATTCTGAACAAGATAAAAAATAAATTTTAAACTAGCAAAAACACTAACTGCAGTAGGGGTTGAATAATTCTGAACACAACTGTATGTTATATATATATATATATATATATATATATTTGGTTTATGATTTCAGTAAGTATCAGAGTGATAAAATATTGTTACCAACTGAGATTTTGTTGAAAAAGGAATATATCAGTATATGTTTAATGTTAGCTGTTTATGGAAAGTCTAATTAATCAGTGAGCATTTGGCTGAATTTAGTTTTTATTTTAATTAATTTATTCAGTCATTAAGATATCTATTGTGATTGTTTTCACACACAAAAATGTATGACCGGTTTTTGTAATGCAGTCAGTTGGTTAATTGGAGACCAAATTATACCAGGTCTCCTACACATTGTCTGATACACCGTTGTAATATCATTCTTATGACTGTAACTGATCACATAACATTCTCAAGAAGAACGACTGTATTAACATTTTAAAGTGCCAAATCTTATTGTTATCTGTATAAACATTATGAATTGAATCAATGTGCCAATATGATGTGTAGTAGAGAACCTGAGGGCTAGGAATCTTGGAGTTCGCTTACATGTCAAGAACCAAGATGGAGAGTGCTCAGGCACTGTGTACAGATGCTTGATTTGATCATCTTCTTGTAATGTATTCTACGTCTAAAGTTTGCCATTTGTTGACAGGTGGCTAAGTAGTGATCACAGTCCTGGGACAGTAACTAAAAAGTTGCTGGTTTGAATCTCAAAGTCGACAAGGTTATAAATCTTCTTTTAGGTTACTCTCAATAAGGGCATCTGCTGAATTGGAAATGTGTGATTTCCACTTGCAAATGTTAGACTTGATTTTTTATAACAAAAAAATGTATCAATCAATTTGACTACTTTTCATGACATAATAATCAACATAATACTTCACATGTCCTTTTGCTGCTCATCCTACTGTGCCAAACGTAGTCAAAATAAGATACTGTATCTGTATCAATACTAGACGTGCTGATCTAGGGCCAGGTCTCATCGTACAGGTAAACTCATTAATTATGGCCTAAATGTCGAACGGATCCTGGAGCAACATTGCTACTCTAATACTCGTAATACACTTTTTATCGCTAACCCTGTGTACTCCGTAAACATTTTCATAGCGTATAAAAAGGGTCAAGGAAGATCCATTTCACCTCATAGGCTTGGCTGTACATTGACAGCTTTGTTGGAGTGAGACAAAGGATTGGTTATATCTATCTGGTTATCACAGCTCCTGTGGTTTTATGCTGCTATAAACATATTGAAACAGTATGTAAGCTATTTCCCATTGTAAATCTTTAGACGGTCAGAATAGGTTTGGCTTACGTTTTTCCAGTTTGTCATTTTGTAAATGGAGCTACCATCTTATTACTTATCCAAGACCACTGCGTCTGTGCTGCCTGTATGGAGAAACAAAGGGTATTTTAATAAGTAGTCGTTTATTGTTCATTATTTATCTTGCATTGATGGGATCATCCTTATACCAAACCTTGTTTTCATTCCAATCTGGCCATATAATCTGAAGTGCCCAGCAACTGTAATCCTCATAACTGTTTAATCGGATGGGAAAGAGCTATGTTTGTCTACTCATTGCACTGTATGTGGGCATCTTGAAAACAGGGATCTAATTATTTGGACATATATATATTTTTGTGACACATTTGAAGGGTGTTTACATTTCGCAATAATGCTTTCATAGAGTTGTATTGATAAAGAAAATGAGATTGACCCGAGTGTGTTTGGTTCGGGCGTTGTTCTTGATAAATCTACCGGTCTGTTGTGGTTCATATGAATCCGCATTAGTATCTAAGACCCTCCTCTCAAGCCCCTGTCGATAATGTAACTTTGCTATGGTGTAGGACTACGTGCTTAGATTAGAATGTGGGAAGATGTATGTTTTGGTTTTCTTGCTTGTTTTATAGGGCAGATCTGTGCTTACATAAACCCCTAAATTAACTGTGCCATAGGTGACTATTGCCAAATTGGGTCGAGACTAGACGTTGGTGTCACGGCAAGTAAACCAAGCAGATAAAACGTTTTGTTAGGAAACTAATGTTGAAAACAAACATGAATTTGTTGTCATTCAGTCACATTTATTTTCCCTGTACTATAATGGATATGAAACAGCTTTTTAAAGCACTGTGGAGTTTGGTCAGGATTGGATTTTTATTTTCGCCATGTGATTACTGTTAACTTCACCACACTATTGCCAAGCGTTTAGGGCTGTTTGGGTCCCCTTCAATGTTGTTCATGTTTTCAAGGGCCAGATTATGGCCAAAATATCTTGGTACTGTGTTCATGCTGATTCAGTGGGTCTTGATGGTTGATGTATTCATCAGCCGGGTTTGGGTCAAATGCAGGCCCTTCAGATTCTCTAACATGTGTGGACACTTCTTATAAACAGGCCATCACAAGTCACATTGTTGAATAAACATAGTTTAAATATATGTTTACTGATGTATGTTGATTTTTGTCTAGGTAATCTGGGACAAAATATCTAGTCGTTTTTTTTGTGGTCTGTATTTCCAATACTGATGCTGTCTGCTCAAGATAATGTGTAATAATGTGTGGAATATGTAATCAGTGGCTGAGCAAAAACTGTAGCCGAGCTAATTTTGTTCCTACAGTCACCGGGCAAATTTCACAATAAAGTCCCCTCCTTCAAAAGTTAAAACGAAATGAACCACACAAATGGAGGAATGAGGGAATTCATATTTTTAACACTGACACATTACAAGTGATGTGCAATACTTTTAAATTCATTTATTCATAATTTATTAATAATTAATTGAGAGGCAAATCCTTCCTGCTTATAGCCATCAGAACATACTTAGGTCAGCAATGTCCTTTCATCTATTTTTTTGATATTGTGCATCACATGCCGTGTGTCAAACAGAAGACAAGATGAAAGTGCAATGCACACCTCAAAACGTGTCTTTACTACTTTGCAGTCTAATTTCTAATGTTTTTACTTGTTTCCATTTTGTTGAATAATACAGAAGACTTTAATACTATGAAATGACACACATAATAACAACACGTGTAGAAACCCAAAAAGGGTTTTAAAAAGTGTTACATTTACATTTCTAGATGACCGCTTGTCACAATTGACTTGTAGCAAACTACTACTGAAGTCTCTTATAAAAATCAAGCAACGGTCGGATATTTAGGGAAATTAATGTCCTGTAAAATTCTTCAATTGGTTCTTCGTTGGCGTCCTGGTAATATTCTCTGAAGCATTGGTGCAATAGTGTTGGAAAAACTCTAAAAGGGACCTAATAAGAAGGACCTAACATATTTCGGACCTCCCCTGTTAGCTTAGAGTATTGTCACTTACAGTCATGTGAAAATGTAAGTACGTGGCCTGGAAAGTTGCTTTAAAATATATTCAGCAAAGTCACCAGAAATGCATTTTCATCATGCAAAAAATAATGAAACGCCTACTGTCCCCTTTTTGGCTGATATAACTTAATGTTGTAGTTTTTTTTGGACTGTTCATCAGTTGACTCAATGAGAGCAAGTTGGGTTTGTGGCAACACAACTCCACCAGACGTGTCTTGAACATGTCCCTATTAAAAGCAGAGGCCTTTTCTTTCTTGACCTCTTTTATGTAGGTCAAGTTTGTGCAGTATCTTTCTGTCAGTTTGCTCTTGCTTTCCAAAATCGATCGAGGCTGGAATGGGACGTAGATCCCTTGATGTTACTCTGGGGTTCTAACAGATTTACTTGAGCATCTTTTGTTCAACCCCTGAACTGGATTTGGTGGGTTGGTCTGTCCCATCTAGATACAGTGGTGTGGACATTTGCAGTGGAATGATGCGTTTATAATTGTTTGGAAATGGTTCTCTAACCCCTCATCAAGAACCATATGGCATTTTGGCTTCCTTGATGTTCATTCTGAGGGCCTCTAATGGGTCTTTTGATTTCAGCATGATGTGTTACCACCTAACCATATGGTTAACATCATACCAGATGTCAGAAGTTTCTCATCTTCATGGAAGGCTGGATCCGTCCAGGTCACTCTAATGATGTTCCAACCGTTGGCCCCTTTTTTGTGCAACTGATTCTAGTTTTAGCTGTTATTTGTGATGGTATTGGTAGGGGTGTACTAACCTTTTCTGCTTAATTGTTTTTATGATTGGTTAAATTGGGTTACCTTTATCAAAGAATGTGGTTGGAATTTAATACAAATATTCATTGTGTTAAAATAGGTGAAAAAATACAACTTTCTAGGGGGTATACTTACTTTTTCTTATGAATGTACATGTTTCAAAACATTTTAAAAATAACAGTCAAGGACTGGCAATTAACACATGATTAATGCTTTTCATAACTTTTTAAAAAAAAAAAGCTACATTTTGTTTTTTGGATTTATTGTTAGCTACACATTTGTGGCTATGTTAAACTTTAAATAACATTTAGTTGCATTCAAAGATTTCTTTAGGTGTTTGCCCTGCTTTTCTTTAATAACTTTTCAAATGTCTGAATGAGATCACCATCAGATGGCATTTTCTACCACAATAATGGGGTTATCTCAAATGATTTATTTTCCTTCAACAGCTACTGAATGTTTTAGAATGAACTAATTGCCATAACATTACAAAGTAGCTAGAAATGTTACAGTGTCTTGGTACTGAACCTCGGATTTGTTCATACATTTTATTTTCCATTAAATGCATGATCGTGGTGCTCAACCAATGACATGCCAGCGCTCTTCTAGTCCAATAAGACCAGAACTATGGAAACATTCTGAACCTGTATATGTTAACCTGTATGTGTTAACCTGTATGTGTTAACATGTATATGTTAACCTGTATGTAAAGGGGATAATAGCGTGTACCTGATGGATTTTTGTTGATTCATTGCTATAAAGGTAAGGTAGGCCAAAACTAAATTACTGTGATGTACACTAATGTTGAGTGCCAAATGTCCTTGAGTACTATGACTTTGACTAAAGGCCAGGGACACACCTGCTTGAGAACTCTATTGGACTCCTCCCAGGAGACACCATTGACTCGGTCTTTCACCCTGGTGTTGGTTTTACCTGCGGTATGAATGTATTAAGCAAAGTGAGACGTTTTAGCTGAAGGGTAACTATGCTTAATGTTTCTATCCTTGCAGAAAACTGAAAAAAGCGTGTTCAAAAGATCTGTCTCTATGTAAAAATCCGATTTTCTTCGTATTATTGCATTTCTTGTAAGTATCTTGTATGTACATATACTGTATGTGTGGGTATGATGCAGTGACGGTCTTCTCTTGTCTTTATTAGCTACTGTAACTAAGCAATTTCTTTATTTTTTTCCTACATCTGTTGAAACTCTGAAAGCAACTTTATAGCATCTCAGTATATTTGGGGGATCAAAAACATTCCATATACCATCACTCTGAGAGAAGATGATCAGCATCCCGGATGCCCTCTGCAAACGTCCCCTCACCCCCCGTCCCATTACAAAACCGCACAGGCGTGCCATTTGGGAAATGTTACCATTCTGGTGAATACCATAGTGGCGAATGCATGCCATTTGGTGAATACCATAGTGGCGAATGCATGCCATTTGGTGAATACCATAGTGGCGAATGCATGCCATTTGGTGAATACCATAGTGGCGAATGCATGCCATTTGGTGAATACCATAGTGGCGAATGCATGCCATTTGGTGAATACCATAGTGGCGAATGCATGCCATTTGGTGAATACCATAGTGTCGAATGCATGCCATTTTGGTGAATACCATAGTGGCGAATGCATGCCATTTGGTGAATACCATAGTGGCGAATGCATGCCATTTGGTGAATACCATAGTGGCGAATGCATGCCATTTGGTGAATACCATAGTGGCGAATGCATGCCATTTTGGTGAATACCATAGTGGCGAATGCATGCCATTTGGTGAAAGTAACGGCATAAAAACTCATGAAAGTGCGGGACTTCTGTATGTGACTAAATGTAATGTCAGCATTAAAATTAAACTGTAAAGAACATATTATTTTGATGACTATTTTAATCCAAAGTGGATTTTTTTTACACTGACTCTTTCCATTGGAGGAAATGATCCATAGCTGCCTGTGCCTGTTCCAATTGTCTTCATTAAGATAGGAGTATTACCATTTCAATGGGTTATTGTTTCATAACCATTCTGTTTTACTTTTGTTTTACAGAAATATTCGTTGAAACTGCTCTTGGCAGGTGAAATATTGTTTACTATCTTACTTTGAGCATGCACTTGGTGTCTGCCTGTGGAACAAGTTTGATCATTTTTTGTACAGAGAGCATGGTCTTGTAAGTACTAGAGATTATGATCCAGCTGTAAATATATAAGCCTTGTATAGTTGTCTTGTTGTGTTGATACGTCTGTCTTGTTTCATGGCTAATGAACCATTGTGTCAAAAAGAGGAATCTCACAAATAAAGCAGAGCTTTTATTGTTTTTACTCCGTTTCTTGTCAGTAGTATAAAACGTCTTAGTCTGAAGAGAACCCAACTGATCTTTGGAACAACAATTTGTATTTTTAGTGGTATGCCTAAATGATTACCGTCCAGTGGCACTCAAATATGTAGCCATTAAATTAATTTACAGGAAACACAATCATCCTGGACACTCTGAACCTCTCCAATTTACAAATCGCCCCAACAAAGCCACTGATTACACATTGTCTATATACCTCTCCCACCTGTGCAATAGAAATACATATGTCAGAATGCTGGTTATCTAACAAAGCTCAGATTGCAACACCATAGCCCAGCTCCTCCAGGATGGCACATCCATATGTACTATCGCAAGAAGGTCTGCTGTGTCTCCAAGTAGAGTCTCAAAAGCATGGAGGAGATACCAGGAGACGGTGTGTTACACAAGGAGACCTGGACAGGGCCGTAGAAGGGCATCAACCCAGCAGCAGGAACGGTATCTGCTCCTTTGTGTGAGGAGGAACAGGAGGAGCACTGCCAGAGCCCTACAAAATGACCTCCAGTGGGCTGCTGGTGAGCATGTTTCTGACCAAACTGTGAGAAACAGACTCCATGAGGGAGACATGAGGGCCTGATGCCCCCTAATGGGACCTGTGCTCGCATCACACTACCAAGTCACATTATGCTGCGATGAAATTCATGCAAGTGGGAACAGCCAGTGTGAGTTTGAGTCCAGTCCTTAATCAGTCTGTGATTTTGGTTTCCATTGACAATTGTTATGTCATTTTGTCCTCAACAAATGAGCTTTGATATATTTCCTTCAGCAAGAAAATATATCTTAATTATGTGTTCCTTAAATTTTTTTGCGCAGAGTATATTTACAAGCTGTGAAGACGAATGAATGACATACTGTTGACTACAAAAGTATTTGGACAGTGACAGATTATGATTTTTTTGGGCTTTAGATCCCAAGCGCTTTAGAATTAAACAAACAAGTCAGCTTTAATGTGAGGGTGTTTCCCTCCACATTGGAGGAACCGTTTAAAAATGACAGCACATTTTATACATAGTTTCCCACTTTAGTGGACCAGGCTTCAGGCACAATACAGCTGTCATGGTATAGTCTATATTTTATGGAATTGGCAGTCTTGTGTCTGACAGCGTAATGACCAATGATGTGTCAATGTAAATAAAGCTGGCTATTTTGAGGTACATAAGTCACTAACAAGACCCCGCGCATCATGGTGTGCCAGTACAGCACAATATATCACAAACCCCCAAGATGTCTTAGTGTGCCTATAAACTGGTTACGAACACTATTAAAGCAGCAAAAAGGGATGTCATACCCATGAAATACAGTGTCATATACCATGGCTGTCAATGCAATTAGATTCAAACCATCCGGTTTAGGTGTGCAAGGAATCCACTGGTTTGTATATCAAGTAGAAATAAATCAATAGAGAGCTAATCAGTGGCCAACAACCTAGTAGACCAATGAATGACCAAAGAAGGCTCACCATTATGAAGACAAAATACAAGGAACACTCCAAATGTAGTTGTACATCCGCAAGAGGCTATACCTGACAACTGGAAAGGTTTGTACTGTAAGGTGTAAAAATGTATTCCTTTAAAGGAACATTTCACATTGTGGGACACTAAAGTGGCTTGTGTAATGCATGGGAGTTTATTAGGTCAGTGAGATTTGTTAAATTATTAATACCTAGATGGTCAGTCCATGCTTTCCTGATATGTCAAGCTGCTGTGTTTTACGTTTATTCACACAGTTCACTAGATGGCAGTACAGTGTATGTGAAGTGTTGTAGGCTGAACATGAATCCTATTGAACATCTGTGGGGAGACTTAACTGATGTGTCCCATCCAGTCTCAGAGATATTGAAAGGACCTACAAAGAAGTATGTGGGAAACTGCCCACTGCCAGTTGTGTAAACATTGTAGAGGCATATCTTAAAAGAATCAAGGCTGTGTTTGTTGCCATAGGCACAGAGTAAAAGGTATTGGGTACTTATATACGTATGAGACATTTCCGTTTTTTAATAGACGTACATTTCAAAGAAAAAAAAACTTAAAATGTCACCCAGCACAGCCAGAAGAGGTCTGGTTACCCCTCCGACCTTGGTTCCTCTGTAAGTTTCTTCTTAAAATTTGCCCTCTTTAGGGAGTTTTTCCTAGCCACTGTGCTTCAAACTGTTGTTGCTTGCTTTTTTCGGGTTTCAGGCTGGGTGTTTTGTAAGATTGGGAAACAATCATCCTATTTAATGTCACACCATAAAGGATTATCCTATCCTGTTAAAGAAATGTCAGATGTGTTTTCCATATTGCTGCTGAAACATCTTTTTTAGTCTTGCTGAAAGGATCAAATGACATATCTATCTATTTTCAAGTTTCTCAATCACGTGCTAGCTAATAAATGTATGTCGGCCCAACTTTTTACAGATGGTGAGGGTTGAGATTTTACAAGAATATTTGCTTTTGTTTGAACTAATAGTTTTATAAGGTATGTTTAATCATCTTTATGTAATAAAAAACAAGAAAATAGTCTTCACTGTCAATACTCAATACAATACATACTGGTAGTATGCAAGCTTTGGGTATGGATTTAAAAGCTGTCACTTGCTAGTAATGATTAAGGTAGTAGACAATCATCTATATCTAAAACTCATGGCACAACATTCCCTTAATTGTTCAGCAAGTTACTGAACTGTATCTAAATATAGACCCAATGACAGCAGCATATGTTAGAGAGAATGTCAGCATGATGTTTTGAACACTGCTGTTTTGTGGCTTGCAGGGACACCTTTTACCTGTGCTTGCTGAGCTGTGGGACTAGCTTTGTGTCCGGTGTTGCAATCTTCACCATAATAGGTTATATGGCTCAAGATCAGGGAGTGGACATCTCTGTGATTGCGGAGTCAGGTGTGGCTCTACAGAACATCTAGTGGGGCAGAAAGATGGAGCAAACTCCACTGTTTACATTGTTCTTTGTCACTCAGTTTTTTATGTCTTATTCCAGCTGACTATTCTGATTTATAGGTGCATTGAACAATGCTGTGCCCCATAGTATAAAATCAGGAGAAGGTGGGTTTAAATTAATCATAGACTTAGTCATGTAGTCAACAGCAGGCTATGACGTACTTTTCTCAAGAAAAAACCTTAACATACTTTTCACCAATCAAAAAAGCAATGAATAAAGCTTGGTTAAAGACGTGTGTGCTACCAGGACAACAAAACATCACGTGATGTGGGTTCGACTTGCTTGTGTACACATGACTCAGACATGCGGTTTAGCCTACAGAAAAATTTACAATGAATGAAACCTTAGATGGCAGATTAACAAGGTTATGTAAGCATTTTTTAAGACATTACAAAATGATTCTGTGAACTTGTCCATATATGAAAGTGGAGCGTAATATTGGCAATATATTGGTAATATAATATCTGTGTTATTTCAAGAAGCAACACATTATACATTTTGCCCACCGAACAGAAACGTACCTTTCAAATAATGTTTTTTGAACTACTGTTTGATTTTTCAAGGGACTGAACTTCCCTTTAGTCGCTCGGTACACAAAATGGCGGCAACAAGTCCTACAGCAGGACCAATACAGTCCCTCAGCTGAGTGGTTCCACAGGGACTTGCTCTGACTAATCACCTTGTCATGGTTGACATTATGACAGACAGTCAATTGAAAACAGCATGGCGTCAGCTCAACAAATTCCAAAACGAGCCGCTTGTGAGGCTACTGTAGTTCGCCAACAAAATGCTTAAAGTCCTGGCAACAGTTGAGCCACCAACAGCAGTTCACAAACCCGTCTTGTTGGGTATCAAAAAATACTGGTATTTGAACACCAAGCGATCAAGTCCAAGTGGCCGAATCCTAAACAATCACCTTCCCCTCTGACTTCCAACTCATGCTAATGCTCTCCGGTCATTTGCACACCGGTCCCAAACTTGTGTGATGATAAGGGTTAGGGGGCTTCCTAGACCCCTCCTAACAAACCCTAATGATGTAGCCAAGTAGACTTCCTAGACCCCTTTTAACAAACCCTAATGATGTAGCCAAGTAGACTTCCTAGACCCCTCCTAACAAACCCTAATGATGTAGCCAAGTAGACTTCCTAGACCCCTCCTAACAAACCCTAATGATGTAGCCAAGTAGACTTCCTAGACCCCTCCTAACAAACCCTAATGATGTAGCCAAATAGACTTCCTAGACCCCTTTTAACAAACCCTAATGACGTAGCCAAGTAGACTTCCATAAGCTACCAGGTTGCTGTTGAATCTGTGTAGTATAGGGTTCATATCTTGTAAAACAGGCGGGATCTGTAACTTGGATTTCATGCCCGCCTGTGGTTCGAAACCGGAACATGAATAGAGCGAGTACCAAAGGTCCCTTACGCCTTACTGTTGTTTGTCTCCCTCCAGAGGGAGCTTGTTATCAAGAGACACTAAAAATGTAAACACTGTACTTGTCTTCATAGATAAGACAGGCAGAAGGCGGTAAGATCAGGTGGGATCTTTTTACCCACATACGGAAAATACAGTACTGCAACTGACTCACTACTTTTGTCAGTTGCAGGAACACCATGGAAACCAAATCACAAAACAGTATTGATTGAATTATTGAGCTACAAATTGAAACTTCCTCATGAACTTCCATGACGGAGAACCCCTTCATCCTGTCCCTCTTCCTCTCAATCTTGACACGTTATCATGTGACCACGTCACGTCACTGAGCATAATGACGAAGAAGAAACGAAAAACAACAATTAAAAAAAAAAATCTGCCCTTTTTATTACAAAATGACTGTACAAAAACACACCAGTAGCCAATGGTTTGTATGAGTCTCAGTTGGGTACAGAGGTCCTGATGATTTTTATGTCTTCAGCAGGTCTGTCCTGCGTGTTTGTCTCAACCATGCCGACACGGTTGACCACCGCCATACCTTGGCACACTCTCCCAAAGATACTGTGCTTCCCGTCCAACCACTGAGTGGGCCCCAGGGTCAGGAAGAACTGGCTCCCATTGGTGTCTGGTCCTGCGTTAGCCATAGCTAGGATCCCTGCACCTATTGAGGACAGTACAATATGTAGTAAAGAGCAACCTCAACAAAAGCATGTTTTTGGAATTTCATACTCTTCAGAAATCAGTTACCTGTGAATTTTAACTCAGGGTGAAGTTCATCTTCAAACTGTTTGCCAAATATGGAGGCCCCGCCACGACCTATAAGCAATAAGAATCATCGATTAAAGAGTACGAATTTCATTACTTTGAATAGATTTGTAATTATATTGAGTTTAGTGCAGACATGGGACCAAGCCACATTGATGCAAGTCACAAGTCTCAAGTTCCACAGCTCAATTTAAGTCACCAGTCCCTCATTTTTGCTTTCAAGTCTTATAGTAAATGGTTAACAAATATTGTGTTATATGAAGATGATCAAATATTTTTGTTGTTTGAAAGGAATCAAAAATTATTAAGTAGGTTGTCTTTGTGTTGATATGTTGTAAATTGTCTTTATAGATTTAGATAGATATATCTGTTTTAATAGTAAGACCATAAGTTTCCTAAAAAGAAAAACGGTTTCCACTTTTTAAAAGCAAAATGCTATGGAGAGCCACTGCAAGATGGCCACTGCAAGAAGTCAATTCTAGAATATTACAAGAAATACATAAAAACATTAAATGCTATGAGAAATTAGATGCCATGGGAATCCCAATGGTACCTGAGAAATAAACAACATACTTTATAACCAGCCAAGAATTAGATTGAGGCAAAACTAATCACCAGGAAATTCATTAAATAGAATTTGGTTTCCCCATCT
This sequence comes from Novumbra hubbsi, assembly GCA_016801125.1. Taxonomy (NCBI): domain Eukaryota; kingdom Metazoa; phylum Chordata; class Actinopteri; order Esociformes; family Umbridae; genus Novumbra; species Novumbra hubbsi. The sequence continues at coordinate 55,136 of JACXGK010000068.1, forward strand.
CTCCATTTTGCTAACGTTATTTTACCAGTAACTCATTCTGACATTAAACGCACGTTAAGATAGCTAGACTGCACCTCTGTAATGTCATTCTTACCCGTCTTTGTTAGTCTGACGAAGATAGAAGTTGTGGCTACCGCATCAGTCATTTTTACTTTTACATACTACTACATATCCCTACCCATTTCGACATAATCCCCAAATTCAGAACCCATCCATCTTCCATGAAAGCAAGTCCTCAATCCTGTCTGAATTTACGACTTAACATTGACATCTGAACGCTAGGCCTAATTTGACGCATCTCTGGTTTAGTGATTAATTGTTTTCTGACGAGGATTCATGCTGAGGACGGCAACAATTTGAAACAAGTCACACTGAAAAATGTATCCTGTCCCCATCTCTGTGTCTCACCTGTCCCAGTTGGGTCTCCTCCTTGCACCATGAAGTCCTTAATGACACGATGAAACTTGGTGTTGGTATAGTAACCTCTTCTGGCCAACTCAGCAAAGTTTTTGCAGGTCTTAGGAGCATGACTCCAGTACAGTTCCACTACAAATGTACCCATTCTGGAACATAAGAGTTCATGTAATAGAGCTTAGAGCATTTACTTTCCATGTCGGTAGTCAAACCCACCCTTTCCAAAACGGGCACATACAATATAACTCCCATAATGTTATATCACAATTAACAAAGGCAAATATGATTCTGTATGTTCTGAACTCTTCAGTGGGGTCTCTAACATAAATCATGTAGAGCTGGTTTCGTAGACATGGGTTTAGCTTATTCTAAGACAAAAAAAAGATTTGTTAAAAAAAGTAACAAAATTGAGCTTGTTTTAGTCCTAGACTGTGAAACCATGACTGTGAAACCAGCCCTTTATATCCTAAAAGATAGACTTAGTAACCTAACACTTCTGACAGTAAGCACCAGGTCTATTGACAGCAAAGTGCACGTTTTTCTCAGCCGCTTTTCAACATCGTTGTCTTCTTGCAAAAGTTTTTCCTGACATCCTCCTTTAAATTTGGATATAAACATAATTGCTATATCTATCTCAGGACAAAATTACGAAACCACTGAAATGTTTACCCTACATGTATGTCAGGAAATTCCATTCCAATGTTCGTTGAATTCCAAACACAGGCACACGTCATTTAACTGAATGATGTACTGATTAGGTGATCACCGAAACCAAGTCGTATTTAACAAGGAGAAGTAGAAACACCACAGCTCCTCTTGCAATAGCAACCAGCTGGATGACAAAAAGTAATGGGAATAAAAAGTTTGGTTACGAAAAAGAAGGGTTCAATAGCAGAGGGATACGTGGGTGCCAGGTTGCATCCATCTCTAAACGACAGCGGCTCCTAAGAAAAATGCCAAGTAGCAGACCTGAAGTCGTGCAAAGCTAGAAAAAAGCCCATCATCAATGAGAGGCTAGGAAGAGCCAAGCTGAGGGTTCGTAAAAGACCATAAGAATTGGACCGTAGAGGACTGGTGTAAGGTCTTCTTATCTGATGAGTCCAATCTTCAGCTTTGCCAAACACAGTCGTCAAATGGTTAGACTGAGACATGGAGAGGCCTACAAGCCACAGTGTCTTGAACCCAATGTGAAATGTTGTGGAGGGTCGGTGATGATTGGTGTGTGCTTCAGCAAGGCTGGAATCTGGCAGATGCATTTGTGAAGGATGCATGAATCACGCCACTTATATGGTTGTCCTGGAAGAAAACTTCCTTCCGCTATGACAATTTTCCCCAAGCCTGATGATTTTATTCCAGCAGGACTATGCCACAATGCCAGGTCAATCAAGGTGGGGCTGGAAGACCCCCAGATGGAGACCCAGTCATGGCCAGACTAATATCTAGACCTGAACCTGATTGGAAATGTGAACAAGAGAAAGATGGATAGTCACAAGCCATTAAAATAACCCAAGCTGCTTTCTTTGCGTCAGGAGTGGCATAACGTCGCCCAACATCAATGTGAAAGCCTGGTGGAGAGCATGCCAAGACACATGAGAGCTGTGATTGAAAATCAGGGTTATTCCACCACTGGCCAAATATTGATTTCTGAACTCTTTAGACATTAGTATTGTGTTTAACAATTAATTAAATGTCTTTGCATTACTCAGGGTCTGACAACACTGCATCTTTCTTTTGTTATTTTGACCAGTTGTCATTTTTTTTAAATAAATGCCCTAAATGACATTGGGAAAGATTTTGTCCGTAATTTATAGAATTAAACAAATGTTCATTTTACCCAACCACGTACTTATTAAAATCCAGAGGACAAACGGAATATGGTAGTGGTACATTTTTTTTCAGCGATCGTACAACTTGAGCAAAACCTGTAATAGCCTTTGAAAATATTCTCATAAGAACAGGAGGTTTGAACCATTGCGTTTCTTAAAGTATCTAGACAAGTGACATTTTACTAACTTGTCAAAACCTATTGGGCACTTAAGCTATCAAATGTAATGTACTGTAATACGATTTGAAGTACTCTGCAATTTAGCTAGCAAAACAGTTGCTCATTCCTCCATTCAGGAGTCAGATTCATTCATAATCGCAAAATGGGAAATGTCATCTTAATTAAAATTCCAGTCATTGCGTGTTTCCCATTTTCGCAATACTGTAAAGTGATCGAGTGACACACTTCTTACCCTATAGTTTAATACCTAAATAGAAGTAAGTCAGCAACAGAAACGCTAACAAACTTAAAGAGCATGGTTGCTACTACTAGCACTACTTACGTTGTTTCTAGGCTCACTGTTGGCGGCTGCCAGGTATCTGGTGGTATTCCCGACATTTTAAGTATATAAAAATTTATAAATAAGGGAATCGGGAAAGTTACTCAACGTCGTGCAATTTATCAAGAAAAACCGACGGTAGCTACTTTGTAGTAAAAACCACAAGCAATTCTAGGTAAAGGCAGAAATAATTTAGCGTCATCAGATTAAAGATTCGGCAGCAACAATAAGACTTCCGGTTTTTGCATTGTCCTTTCAAATTAAAAGTATTTGTATGACATTAATTCAATATTTGGTTCTGCGTTGCGTTGTGTATGTAATAAAATACATTTTCAAAGGAACAACTACTTGGAAAATATATTTAAAATACTAAATAATACTTTTCATAAAGTCATTAAGTCTCTAGTATGATATGACCAAGCAAGTGCAGCATTCTGGGACACCACTGGTGGTGTGATCACGTCTAGAGTCAATAAAAAAATTATTTTACTCTACTATTATATAGCTATAGTTTGTCCATCCTCCCCAATGTAACGCACAGTGCCCATGATTTGGCACATTTACTGAGTCACATCGAATAGTATGAGGCGTTATGTGTAACATATTCAGTCATTTGAATTGGTTACATTTTTGACCATGGGAAAACATTTTAATCCACATTTAAATTTAATCCACATTTTAAGTGTCTGTTAAACAACTTATTAATTATTGTAATTTTTAGAAAAGCAATAATAAAATCAATGCATGACACTTTACGTTTGCCTCTTTTGTTTAGAAATATACCAAATGTTCGTTACCCGGAAGTGTTTTTAAATGTTCTGAAAACGTAGGTCATCGTGAATACAAACGCATGAAACTCCCGCTCAAGGCGGCGGTTTACTGAGTGCGTTCCGGTTGGTATGCAGCGTCAGGTGGTAATTATTACGGACACGAAATCGTTTCTAGAAAGTTGGCTCATAAAACAAATCTTCAAAGTTACCGTATTTTAAAAGTAAACGATATTACAAAGAAGCAGTTATATCACATATATATACTTGTCAATTTCCAGCTATGAATGTTGCCAATTGACTCCCGTTCCTTCTCCACTGTCAGATTCTAAATTAAATATGAAAGCAGGTGGACAGAGCGAAACTGGGAAAAAGCAAAATTAAAATTAATCAACAAGAACATCTGCTATTTTCTCTAATATGGATTCAAGGAAGTGACACCCCCAATATTTTGTGGAATCAAAGTTACAAACGCATTCTGGTTACCTCTGCTCATCTGAAAGTCACCTCAGCAGTAAACTAGTCGATGGGCATTCCCCTCAATCCTTGAATTACATTTCACATGTGAGTGCACTTGCCCATGCAAGGGAGATATGACTGGAGTTCGCTATCTAGATATGGACGTAGCTATCTCGTTAGACACCTTATAAGGAGTTTGACCAATGAAGTCGGAGTTTCGTCGATAGCATTTTACACTTCATGATCTACGGCTTTTTGTCACATGACAGTAGCTTTTCTTGAATTGTGCGTGGTTTCAACTGGCAAGTGAACAAGTTGTTTACTTGTTCCCTTTAAGATCAATGAATGGCAGAGGAAGCAGCTTTTATGAATTGGACCAGCAATCAAACTGCATCCAGTTTCCATGGGGATTCCCCAGAGGAAAAGTGGCAAATGCAAGAGCTAAGGGGATAAACACGTGGGTTGTTGTGACTCCAATTCCCAAGAGCCAGGGCTCTGCACTCAGAGCTCTGTCTGCGCTTACCTAAAGGATCTGCCTCATTTGGCTCCAATTGAAAATGCTTGAAATAACTTTAGAAAAATGAAAAAAGTGCAAATCTTCATGATAAAGCCAAAAAGGCTAGCATTATGTCAGCTCATGACATGTATGTTTAAATACATTATACAATAAAATATCTCATGCGTTTGATTTGATTCTTTGATGATTATTTAAACAACCTTTTACCCATCTGTTACCCTCTTATGTTAATGTACTTTGACCAGAATTATGCACTCTACCCACTATGTATTTATTGAATAGATTGTGAAGTAGAAGTCTGTATTTACACTGTCAGTATTAGGATTATAAAAATAGATACATTTTCATGTCATCTTTGATGTGTAGTTTTAATGTGTATATCGTATTTTTGATTGCGCTTAAATATGGCTCTTCTGAAAAAGATATCTTTGTGGTCAGTAATGAACAAAAGTGAAATATTTTTATTCAATACATTATTTTGTTATAAGTTAACTGAATATTTATTTGTGAAAGTGTCCTGCGCAAGTTTGGGATGAATGTACTTGTGTTGCTAAATTAAGTAAATGTACATGTAAAGGTAGAACCTGGCCCACTTTAAGCAATGTGCATTAAAATGTCACAGTCGAACACATTGAATGTTAAATTATATATTATTTTTTTATGTAATAACAAGTTGTGCCAAAAACACTCATCCAGTATTGCCACTCCTGTCTATTATTTCACTGAACAACACAATTGCTGACTTTCGATTCGTCCTATTATTTGCCATTATTTTGAGACTCCTCTATTTATTGCTTCATGCGTGACATCATAGTACTTATATTATTATATCATACTTCATCAGCATATATACATGATCCTGTTGCTGTTGTGTGTGTGTGTGTGTATAATGATGAATAGGGTAATGAAAAGTGCAAAAACACCTGGAATTATATTGATGACCTTTATTAACAAATGTAAAATATGTTCAAGGCTCACACATGCATCACATAACACTTTAGCCTGAAATGAAAGAGTTACACTAATTAGGGGAAAGAAACAACATGTGACCTGACACCAGTGGATCTGTATAGTTAGTCCAAGAGACTGACAGAGGAAGAACGACGAGGCACCTTGTAATGGACGGCATTACCAGACAGTATTAGACGAAATAGCTAGATCTAAACTTGTCTGGTAAGACGACAATTACAAGGTTTAGGTAGGAGGAGCATCAGAGTAAAGTAGCAAGGGTCTTTGTAGCTACAGCAGCTTGTGGACAGACAAGCTGTAAAGACAGAAGACAGAAATAAGTTAGAGAATTTTGATATTTAATGAATAAACGAGTGGCCGGGAGTGGCCCAGACAAAAACAAGTGGTCCAGCCAATTCAGTTGCTGCACATACTACTCTTAAGCAAAAAACACGTACTCTATCTATCCCAGGTGACTCTGCTAAATAAACCATAAAAATGTCATAGAATAAAAACAATAATAGTCAATAAGAGTTAATACAGAAGTTGGATAACTTTTAAAACAGTTCTAGTTTGCATGTTTCATTTTCAGTTAAAATGATTGGTGAAACAGGTTCTTTGTCTTAGTGGAAGATATGAGACAATATTTTAATGACTTTGAATAGACATGAATAATGCAAATAAATCATAACATTAAACTACAATTCCAGATTGTTCAGAATGAGCACACAAGGGCATGATTCAGTATTTGTGGGTTAAAACAGAACTCAGAAGGAAAGCCCTTATCAACCATCACCTCGGAAGCACATACATAAACCTCTCCACTGATTTGTACGTTCAAGTTCTTGTTTGAGGACGCACGATGGGACTTTAAGGTTTATTGGAAACATCGACCTTTTCTACTTTCAGTTTACGTTCAGAATTGTTATTGTGCTGAATAACATAAAATAAATAAAGCACATATATACAGATATAACTATAAGTACTACAAAGTAATAGTATAAGTACTACAAAGTAATGAATACAAAACCTACTATCACTTTAAGAGAGAGGGAGCTGAAGAGAATTATTTAAAGCACATTTGAATTTGGTAGAGCGGGAGAGAAAGAGCAGCGTGGAGGGAGAGCCATAGAGGTCGTTGTGTTTATTTTTCTCACACAGATCTCAGGTGTCAGCTGCACAATATGCCACGCAGGTACAGTAGGGCTGGACCAATCACAAGCCAGCTATGGCTCAGGGCTGGGGGAGGGGAAGAGGAAGTGGCTCCTACTGCAACAGTCATTTCAGTGGTATTCTTTAACTACTGGGTGGGGTGGAAAATCTACACAAAGGGCTGGAGGCAGGGAGGAACTACCTTTCCCAAAGGGGGGGGGGGGGTTAGGCAGAAGGTGGCAGCACAAACGACACAACGTTTAAAACTATTACCTCATCCTATTATCCTATGGGACTTGTGTGTGTCACCTGTTCTGGATTCTTCTTCCAGCAAGCTGTTCTATCAGGCTATTGTTCACATAGAGTATTGTCCTTTAAAAAAAACTACTCTACGACATCTTTGACCTTTTCATTTACTGTACTATAAACTGGAGATCAGGTGATTTGGAGTCAAGTCACATGACTAAAACATGAACTAAAAACTATTCGCAAACAGTAACCAAAACTGGTGGGGTATGAATGCTTCCAGTTTCAGGTGTGTTGTTGTATGTGGTACACTCAGGAAACATCATTACCAGACAGTGTTAGAACACCAGTGTACAGCCCAGCACTGTCAGGTAAGATGTGTCCTGGAAGCCAGAGGAGGAAGGTAAACCAAAAACACATACCTATATCTAATTACATGAAACCATAGAGACTAACTAGTTCCATACAATGCTTAGAACACTGCACAACTCCAAAAATACCCAGGGTCAAGGGTTAATGAAACAAAGTATCACAGTACAAAGGATTGTGTTTGATTGTTCTGTGTTTATGTCCATGATGCCTGCAGATGGTCATCATCATCATTACCAGGCAGTATTAGAGAGAGTTATGACATCCAAGACTGCCTTGTAAGATGAAGATGGCCACCCAAGTCAATATATCATTACTCAAGTCTGGCGCAGAGGTAGACAAGCTGCAGTGACAGTCATATAACGGTGGTTCCAGAAAAGCACAGAATTCCTGCTGAACCCTGTTTAATTTTTTTGATGTTTGTATCTACACTTGTGCCACTGTCAGAAGGCCAAGTCACTGTTAATAAGTTTCCAAACACGTCTTGTTTTATGACTCAAGAACATAAACTATAATTTAAGGCAGTGGTTTATACAAAAGTTCCTTGCAGTTATGCAATCAGTGTTAACCTAAATACCAATACGATGTTACTGGATCATTGTACTCAGGCCACAGCTACATCAACCTGCTGCTGTAATATGCAGGTCATTTAAGAATCACTGGGCTGACTTCAGAAATGTGATACCTTTCATAACTAGACTGATTAGACTATGTCATAATCATATTGGGTATATCATCACACCAGTATATAACCTGTATACGCACAAATCACGATGTTCTGCAGTGTAATCGCTTTCCCATAAGCATCGTAAGCTGAAGGTCATTCCACATAAAAATCCTTATTTTACGACTGCATTTGACCACTCATAATACAGCTAAGCATGTAGTGAGATATTTTCTTCCAATTCTGTATAATTGTGTACACAGACAATCTCTGCTAAATATAAAATCCATACAGGGGTTTATATGTGTCTCTGTGATGGCCTATAACTACACTGCAAAAATGTCAAAAAATGTACTATTATTTGTTTTTTCCCCCTATATATTAAAATAGGTATGTAAGAACGCACTTAAAGAAGGTTCTCTCTTAACAGGGTATTAGGAAATGTGTGTCTTTAAATGTATGTTCCATTGTATTCAGCAAGCTAGGCGCTTGTGGCCTTTGTAGATGTTTAAATTATATTTAAAATAAAGTTATGTTCCGGTTTGATTTTTTCATCTACATGATAAATATATATATATATAAATAAATAATATAATAATAAATAAATAAATATTTATTATAATTACATATAATTTGTTCCTGCAAGTTGAAAATATAGTCTCCACTGCTGTTAGAACAAGCATAGAGAAATGCTTTTGCTTTAAAACAAGCAAAGCAAACATTGCATGATGCAAATGATGTGGGATTAGCAAGGGAGCAGGTTGGAGGAGGGGGGAAAGGGAATCAAGGGAGAAGGAAATCAAACAGCAGCACCTGTAATCTTACCGTTGTGAATAGACTGGTAAAGGAAGAACGTAAAAAAAAAAAGTTGTGGAGGGAGAAAGGGAAAAAGGGGGGAACATTTCTCAAATTTCTCCCTGGAGCCCAAGCGAGAGAGAGAGAGACACACATCCAGTCTGATTCTGGTCATTCAAGGCACCATGAAAGGACAAACCCACAGATATGTTCAGCCTTCTGCCAGTCTTTAGCCAGGTGGCATGTAGACAGACCAGGACTAGAGGCCTGTAAAAAGGAAGGAGAGAGAGAGTATATTTATTAGAATATGAAAGCACCATTTAATAAGGAAGTAACTGCTATAAAGGAATGGCATCGGCATAATGTATTCCGTTTCATGCATTGTATTCAACATTATATTTTGGCTTCAAAGCCGAACGGGCAATCCGCATCGGCATGGATACCACCTACCGGTTTTGCATGCTTGAACAAACAGAACTGAAACAAAGGACTCAACCGGTTGCTTAGTCATTCTTACAAAATGGCTGCATTGGTCTTCACCACACACAACCAATTCATGCACTATCTGACCTCTCACCTATGAACACCAATAAACCTTTATAAGCTTTTAACACAGCTAAGGCTGGGCACACTGCCACGTCACAAGATGGAGCTTACATTCGCAGCTAGAAATCATAAAAGTTCATAGCAGCAATGCTATCTTCGGTTAATGACAGCCTCTGGGATGTCAGTTGTATTAGAAAAGTATGAACTATTGTATCTTCCACACATTCCCAACACTGATTATACATTTTTGCTTGAGATAACTACTGGCCTATGCAGGTCATGTAATAACACAAAAAAGGCACTTTATTATAAACCAACAAACATAAAACCAGACATTTACTGAAAATTATTGCTTCTGTAATGACAACATGCTGTATTTCTATTGACTTACAGTAGTTGAATGAGACATGGGCAATACTCTTATTTAGTCTCCTCTCTAATCATGCCAGTTAAAAAAAACAAGTAAGGACAAGCCTGACCAGAGCCATTTCAAACATCTTTTTAGAGAAGACTGGTAATCCATTTACATACAGAAAAGAGGAGACCATATGTCTTTTTATCTATGTTCAACATATAAACCGCATACAGTAAATCTTCCATTAGACCAGCATTAACTGCTTATCCTTCACATAGTATTAGTGAGAAACTGTTGACACAACTTTTTCTGTCTTGACTTTTGTGCCTGAACTGGTTTGTCTAGTCAAAGAATAGACGTTTTCCTGTTTTGTACCACCATTGTCCTCTGTTTAGAGCACAAACCTGAGAGATTGGCTTTCCTCAAGTGACACGACAGGTGTTTCAAGTCGGATGCGTTTATAGGCGCGTGATCAATTGATCAAACACCCTTCATAACTTAGAAAATATAGAAAATATCTTACTACCGAGAAACTATACTGAAAAATATTTAAATAAAATATTTTTTGTTATTCATCTTATAAAGTATTTCAAAAAGTCCCTTGCATAAAAGTATGAGTAAATCAGTCAGTAATTAAGATGCACTTTTAAAAAACGTCAGGAACTTGAATTCTAAGTTAACCTATCCTTCGTTCGAGCAGCCAAAGTGCCAGAAGCCATGACAAGAGACACCATTGTGTTGCCGGGCCTGAATGCCGGACAGGCTTCTCTGCCTCTTACCTCTTTCGGACATTTGTCGAAGGACAAATCGTTTCTTGCATGCCTGGGTCAGGTAAAAGGAGCCTCGGAGATTCAGGAGATCAGCTGATGTGATGCGTGAAGCAGAAGGGCAGGAATCAATGATGTTGTCCATCGGTTGATGTCCATCGTCGACAGGCCTCAGCGCTGGGGTGATGTTACCTGGTTAAGCTCTTAACGCAAAGAGTCTGAATTTGTAAAGGGCTTGGTTTACATGTACACCTACAAGCCCTACCCCGATGTTGTTCTGTAATGTAACCAATCCCCTTGCACCTGGCACCAAGCAGGTGTGTCTCCTTCGTCGTGATTCGTTGAGTCTGAATGTCCTCCGCACTATGTGTGTTCTTGTATGTATGACATCAGCTTTACAGTGGAGAACCACGCCCTAACCAGGCACAGTGTCTCTTCCTTGTCTCAAACGCACCTTTTACCACCTGACCCGAGCTTGTGTCGAAGGCCACAAAGAAAAAATGATGTGCCTTGGTGTACAAAATAACATCCTCACATAACTCCGAATGTTGTGTAACACGATATAAAAGCTATAGAATATAGTAATAGGTTGAGATCATTTACATTGGTTTGTATCGACATACATCTCTCGATAAATACAAATTCTGTTAATCAGCAATATAATTTACAGCATGTAATATACACAAGTAAATCACTCAAATAATTGAAGGGCTTCATGATTAGTTGATTTATTTAACTCAGGTGGGCCTTGCTAGGGTTTTGCGGAAGCAGAAGGGCTAGGGTGATCTGTACAGTACAGTAAATATTGGAGTTAAATCTGAAAAACACACATAAATATGGTGGTCCTTAAATGAACTGACCAAGAAGATGACCTGGCATGTGTGAGTTAAAGGACTGCGAGCATAAACCTGTAACATTGACAGGGTTCAATACAGCTTAAATATGTATGTGTCTGGTTAGGCAACTATTTGCTTTTTCCACTATGTGGTATATAGAAACAAATCCTCACCGATTGCATTTTTTCTTTTGCTTCATTTCAGACATATGGACACACGTTTTGTTGACGTGTGAGTCATTCGATGACACAGCAACATTTTTCCTCAAACAAATACAGGAACAAGCAATACAGGGCCAGCCACAAAAAATATTTTCAATGAACTTCTCAAGCCATAAAAGTTGTATTAACCTATTTCATTAGATACGGTATTTACCTTCAGACCATTGTATGGTAAACGGACAAAAGCTTTTCAGAACTTCCATTTGGTGTGACTGGTGTGAGTTAATCTTTTGGCGCGGGGGGATCATCAGAGGACAAATGTACCCCAGCAACAACGCTGTGCTCTGACTTGTACAACCAGATAATTGGGCCCAGCAGGATGTTTGTGCATCAGGTGGGGCAGTACAGGGGGTTCAGATGACTACCCCCAGAGGCCCATGGGACCCGGTGAATCTGGGAAGCAGAGAAGCAACCAAACAAGCCAATTAACTGGCTGATCCACCTTTGTATTAAGGACATCTGCCTTGCATTGTTTGTATAGCGGTTAAACCACATCATGTATTGTCAAACATCATCAATCTCGGGACTTCACTGTGGTGCTCTGGTACCTCCACGCCTTTATTCACAATACAATTGAATGGCAGTTAAAACTAAACAAAGACAAAACACGCGGTCCTAGATACTGCTTTTATTTTTTGTTATGTTCACTCTTACTTAACCAGGTTAGTCGATAGAGTGCCAATGATCATTTTCAATGACAAGATGGCCATATGCATCCTATAGCCAGATTACAGGACAACACATTGAACCCTATTCATGAATAAAAAACAGCAACATATGAACAATATTTTCAGTAGAAATACACATACACATAAAATTCGATCACCCAAGTGGCAATGATTAGGTAGAAGTGTACATCTGTACGTTTTCAAGAATTAATTTTAGCAATTGGAAATGTAATGAATGACAGCGAATGGAAGTTTGAGGTTTGGGGGTTACTAGTGAGTTGAAGATGGGAGGGGATTTCCTTAAAAGAAGTACTTGACATGTAAATAAATTGGTGTCAGTGACTCTGGTGTTGCGGATGTAGGATACATGAAAGCCAGTTGACAAGAGTGTAACGGCCCAAGAGTTAAAGGCGCTGGTGACAAATCTAATTTATGGAGGACATTTTTTGTAGCACGCAGGATGGACACCAATCTGCAAAACAAGAAAACAATTATTGTTTTAACTTCAGACTGAAGGCTTTTTATATGGATGTGGAATGAAAGTGAGCACTTCAGCCAAATACCAAGGTATTTATAGATGTCAACATACTCTAAATATAGTGCACGGATGTTTGGTGTCAAGCAGATTGAGGTAGATTCCCATTAAAGAGAATATCATTGTTTTTCATTGGGGAGATAGTGGAGGTCAAAGTAATCATATTGGATGTCAGCACCTTGGATCTCCCTTCTGCCTTGCAGCTGAAGCTAAGATGAGTTGGTCTGCTGGACACAATGCCCTGGGGCAATGAAAGGATGTTAAAAGGGCGTGCCATCCCTAAGTAGTCAGTGTAAGAACGGGGTTAGCTAACCCCAGTATCCAGGCTACATTTCCACATAACCATACCATAAATCGTCTCTAGCTTCCATTATTCCACCTTGTACCCTGGAACAAAAAAAATATAGATTTGATGAATGTATGCTTATTAGTAGATTAGTACATTTTCTATTACTGCCCAGCACTCCCACCAAAAAATGAACACAAAATGATTGGTATTGATTCAGTTCATATTTTGTGAATCCTCCCGTCGCAAATAACAGCATTGAGCCTCTTTCTATAAAATCTGACATGGTTGGCAAACACTTTTGGAGGGATCTTGGGATCCATTTCAAGATCCATGATAATCTTAGGTTTGCGCTTGTGTGCCGCATTTCAATTCAGTCCACAAGTTTTCAATTGGATTCAAGTCCGGAAACGGCCATTGTTAAACCTAGATATTAAAGTCTTTAAACCATTTTTATGTCATTTTTGTGTTGTATGTTTGAGGTAATTTTCTTGTTTAAAAGATCTATCCACAGCCAATTCTCAATGTTCTAGCGGAGGCAAGCAGGTTTTGGGCTAAGTTATACAGGTTCTTACCGGAACATCTAGTAGCAAAACCGCCCTAAAGCATACATGGTCCACTGCCATATTTTACTGTGGGTATCAGAGGCTCTTGCAAAATGCAGTCAAAGGGTTTACATGTCCAAAGTTAAATTTAGGTCTCCCCTGTCGACAACGCAAGATTCCAGTTATAGTTAAACATTACGCTAGGAAAAGTTCAGATGCTGCAATTTGTGGGATAGGTTCCGTAAGGGCTTTTTTCTTACAACTTTTTCAAAGAGCTTGACATGGAGGTGGCATCAAACCACTGGTTTTGGGTTTGATAACCCAACGTTTTCACTAGACTGTGCAGTTTTCCAATGTGCGTGGGGGCAATATACATGCGTTCACTTTTTGCTATTCTAGACTTCTGACATGTTTTGATTGATTATTCTCTGACTGTGCTTCATGTATTTTCATCTGTTTATTCGTTTTTACAGCCTTTACTTGATTTGTGAACTTCAACAACCATCTGTCTCCTTTCAACTGACTGCTCTTTGGTTTTACACATGGCGATGGATGACAAAGGGATTTTACATGTGCGCGACCTCATATGTATACCCCAGGGAAACAGGAACAGATGAAAGGCATGAGACTGAGACCAACTGAAAAGCATAGAATTTCACGACAGGTGCCACTTTGTATGGTTTTATTTGAACATTTCCTTTGTGGTACCAATACTTTTGACATGTTTTGCATAAAAAAATACTACTCAATAAAAGGTTTAGTTTTTTTAGAAATGCTGTGTTTTATTGAATGTATTCAACTCCCTTATGTTTGAGCTCAAAAAAGTATTTGTTTGTATTGTTTATTTTTTGCATTCAGTTTTGTTACATTTTATGAAAAGCGTTAAATACAAATAAAAATCTATTTTAAAAAAGCTTTATACATTTGTTTTGAAACATTTAGGCTTTTCCTTCAATCTACACATAATAACCCAAAAACGAATTTTCAAAATATGTGCTAATTTATTGAAAATGTTCAGATCTTTGCCATGACATTTCAACTTGAGCTCAGATGAATCTTGTGTGCTTTGATCATCCTTGAGAAGTTTTTAGAACTTGCAAGGGAATCTACATTGACCTTTGAAATTGAATTGTGTTGAATAATAGATCTGATTTCACGAACAACGTGCTGGAGGGCCCTAAAGGCCTCAGAAACAAAATCATGTTGAATAAAGGATGTATCTGCACCTCTTGAACCAAGTCTTAACTTTGTGCTATTTTATTTTAATCCATTTTTCTCTCTCATACATTGTTACTTATTTGCACTTATTTTAAATGGTCAACATTTTAACAATTCAATGTCATTTTCTTTCCCAATTTAAATTACCTTCTCGATAAGCTCATTGACAAGCATCCCATGTAAGTAACGTGCTCTATGATGTTTTATTAATAGATCAATGATGAAGAACACAGAAAGACATATATCATGTTCCAGCTACAGGTGGATGGGGGGTTGTGGAAAGGATGCAGCAACTGGTACACAGTCTGACAGAGACAGACCCTGTGGGGATGTTGAGCTCAGCTAAGGGAGTCCTGTTACGATGTTGTTACCATGGGTACCAAGGCACACTGCCCTGAAGGTACTACACCGCCTCTCTAATGTCATGTGGTTTTATAATTTTCCATTTTAAAATAATATCAGAGTGCATTTCCATTTCACCAGGAACAAATTCTACCTTAGATTAACGATTCAATTTAAAAACATGTATTGTCTAAAAGTGGAAGTAGTAGAAAGCCATGCTAACTGATTAGGCCATAAGCTTTCCTGTGCTTTATGGCTCATTAAACCACAGATTATAGTACTATGTACACACAGTTTTCTGTTCCTGACAGTTTTAAAATGGTGGGGCAGACTGTGTGAAAAAGAAAATATGTATTCCCATGTACACAGATTGCAGTATAGTGTAGCCAGAAACAAGATTTGTCAGTAGTTTGAACCAGACAAAGTAGGTCAATTTCACCACAATTGTAAGCTCATTAGGCATTATACTAGCATTCTTCTTTGCATATTATGTGTAGTCTTTTCTATAATGATTCTGTAAAAACATTTTATATTGCATTATAATTATTTTTCTTGAGAAAAAAAGGTAAAGAGGTTGTGATTGAGGTGACTATACAACTGATAAATCAATACAGGGATTTGTGGAAGAATAAAACTCCTCCTGCAACAGGAACAGGAAGTGCCTACTGCTCAGATAGGAAACAGGACCATTGAACATGAAAACTTAGTCAAACTTCAGCAATCACTTTGTTATATAGAAAGTCACTTACAGCGGCTCACAAAACTATTCACCCCTTGGACTTTAAGACATTTAATTATGTAAAAACAGGACATTAAAAATGAGTTCTTGCAACTGATCAACCCAATTGTCCATAATGTCAAAGGGAAAGATTGCCTTTACAAATGTTTCTAAATGAATTAGATATACAAACACTGGAAATGCCTCGGTATTTTCCTGAATTCAAGATGTCATGTGCCAAAGCCATTCAAACAACCCCAAAACAACACCAAAGCTCCTCCTCTTTGTGGCAGTTAATTGAGGTGTTTCTACTCCATTCAAACAATACCTTGCCACAACATTTCATCATGTTCTCTTGCAGCCACTTCCAGGGAGGTTGGGACTCTAACTGCTTAGAAACACTGCATACGATAAAAACAGTTATACTGTTGCAATCGGGGGAGGGGGGGGGGTTAATTAATGTCAGAACTAAATTGGCTGAATAAATTGTTTGAGTGACGGTCAGAAACTCTTTGAGGCCATTCTCACCCCATACAAAATGTACTCATTTGTTTAGTCAACCTCTCCGCTAGGATTCATCTGTAAATGCAACTAATTGAGCTGAGTGACTGCTAATATAATAGAGTAATTTTGTGCTAGAGGACATGTTGGTACACTAGTCCAGTTTGGTGGTGCCAAAAATCCCTAAGATCCCCTTCTTGTCACATTACATTATATATTTTAAGATTGCCTAGAAATGCTTAATGTCATGAAACGCATGGCCCATATTTGAGAAACATCCACAGAGAGTGGAGCAGTGGCAGGTCCCTCATCGTCACCTGATGGTGTTACTGAGGTATCAGTTTTAACTGAAAAAAGCTTAAATACTGCTTGTAGATACTGAGCAAGAAGATGTGATAGAATATGACAAAAGGGACCAGAGCAAGGAAAATCAAACAGTCAAACTGTGTAGAATTAAACACATGAAACAGATTATTATTACTTGTTTAAATGTGATGTAAACAGTTCATTAGTGACACCTGGGGCTGTGACTTTCTAGGGGGGGCTAATTGCAATCTCTTCATGGGGCCCAAAATTATTGATGGTGCCCCTGGTGGCACTATTTGCCTGTGCAGTCTTTCACAGAGGGATGAACCCCTCCCCATCTTTAATTCTAAAAGACTAATCCTCTCAAGGATCCTCTTCTTATACCCAATCACATTACCTATTTGTTGACTAGTTAACCTAATTAGTTGTGAGACTTTCCTACAGGTTTATTTTCTAGCATTAAACAACTTTTCCAGTCTTTTCTTGCTCCTGTCCCAACGTTTTGAAACGTGGCCTATATTTTTCAAGAAACAATTAACTGCCTCGGTTTTAAACATTTGACATGTTGTCTTTGTTCCATTTTCTATTGAATACAGTGTTTCAATGATTTGCATTACATTTTACACAGTCCCAACTTTTGTGAAAACCGGGTTGTAGTACCTAAGTTCTAAATACAATTTAGAATGTAATTTCTCCACAAATATTAAAACAACAGTAATGTTGCCTGAGCAAACAAAACAGGAGCAATGGTGAATTTAACATGGTAATACACTCCAAAGTACACCCCAGCAATAGGGAAGTAACTACAATATGAATAGAATTTACAGGGTGAATGTGTATGATTAAAGGGATAGTTCTTTTATGGCGTCTTCTGATATCAGGCAAAGGCTAATCTCTGTGTAGGGTAACACATTAGGCCTTTACTGAGGGGTCTTACCCCCATCGTTGACATTGAATATAGTTTTTACAATATTATCCTTCAAAGCCTAAAGTAATACACAACATACTTTACATCTGCCACAGACACACCATTCAACAATGCAGCAGTTCAACCCCCCCCCCCCCCAAGTCAGACATCATCAGAACATGTGTCTACACTTAAATGTAATGAATTTGCGTGTTACTTTGGTGAAAAAATCCAAAGTATTAGACTGAGCATCAGTACAACACAGTCAAACAATGACACTGCACCATCACTAAGACCACCAGGACATAATTCAGTTATTATGTCGGTTTTTAATACAATTGATCAAAAAACCCTAGAGGAAACAGTTCATCATCTTAAAAAATCCACATGTTGTCTCGACACCCTGCCATCTGACTTTTTTAAACTATTCTTAACTCTATAATAATGGACCTAAAGCAAATAGTCAATAGCTCCTTGAAATCAGAAATCTTTCAAAAATCCTATACTAAAAAAAGAGAAAACTGGATGCATCTAAATTAAACAACTATAGACCTATTTCAGATCTCCCTTTCATAGCCAAGATCATTGAGAAGGTTGTCTTCAATCAACTCAGCAACTTTGTGAACTCAAATGGTCTCCTAGACAAATTTCAGTCAGGCTTCCGACTTTACCACAGTACTGAATGGGCTCTGATTAAAGTTCTGAATGATATACGGCTGAATACTGATTCAGATAAAATAACAGTCCTTGTTCTATTAGTGCTTCATTTGATACTGTAGACCACAGAACTCTTGTCGACAGGCTGGAAAATTGGGTAGGACTGTCCGGGACAGTCCTCAATTGGTTTAGGTCTTATTTGGATGGTCAAAGTTACTTTGTCACTATTGGCAATCACGAATCTGATAGGGTGGCTATGACATGCGGAATTCCCCAGGGATCAGTTCTCGGACCGCTTCTGTTCAATCTCTATATGCTACCTCTGGGCCAAATTCTACAGAACAACAACATCAACTACCATAGCTACGCAGATGATACTCAAATATATATGGCTCTCGAACCATCGGACTATAGCTCAATAGATGCATTGTGTCACTGCATAGAACAAATAAATACCTTGATGAACCAACATTTTCTACAATTAAACCAAGATAAAACTGAGATTATTGTATTTGGCAACACAAACAACAGAACAAGTATTACTAAAGAGCTTGATTCTCAGGCCCTAAAGACAATAGACCAAGTGCGAAATCTTGGTATTCTAATAGACTCTGACGTCACGTTCTCCATTCAAATCAAAATGGTCACCAAAACAGCATTCTATCAACTTAAAAATATAGCTAGAATCAAGGGCATTCTGTCCCACAAAGACCAAGAATAGCTTATCCATTCTTTGACTACTGTAATGGGCTTTTAACTGGACTTCCCAAAAAGACTACAAAAAAGCTGCAGATCATTCAAAATGCTGCAGCAACAATGCTAACCGGGACCAAGAGAACAGAACACATTACTCCGAATCTTAAATCTTTGCATTGGTTTCCAGTCAGTTATAGAATAGATTTTAAGGTGATGCTTTTAGTCTACAAATCATTGAATGGTTTAGGGCCTGAATACTTATCTGTTATGTTTGAAGAATATCAACCAAAAAACACTCTTGTTTTCACGTGCATATGACTGAGGGCTTGACCACAAACTGTGCCCTATAGCTTTAATAGATACTTTGAAAGCAACATGGAAACCCTATACCAGACATTTTAATTTTTATAACTTTTTTTAAATCCTTCTTAATTTTCCTTTAAACTTTTATCTCTATTTTTTTTATTTTAATCTGTACATGTTAAATTGATCCATGTCTGTTTTTATCAATCTGTTACAATTGTGACCGAAAAGTGGGAAGATGTCTAAACAAGAGGTTGAATTGTGGAGTCGGTTGGTAAAACGCGTACTAGTACAAAGTGTGAATGTAAGTAAGATCGCAATGCAATGAGTGTATGAGTGTATTATTGTGAATACACTGGGATGTAAGTGGTCGCGCTGCATCGTGTGAATGATCTACGGATAAAATATCAGGCTGTTTGTATAACGAGACCTGAGTTGCATTGGAGGGTTACTGAGTGAATGTGTGGACAGGGCGAATAGAGGAGGAGTTGTAGATAGACTTTTAGTTATAAAATTGTATTTCTCTTTTAATTCTTTTTAATTTCTCTTTTATTTCTCTTTTAATGTCTTGTCTTGTTAAGCACATTGAATTGCTTCTATGTTTGAATTGGGCTATATAAATAAACTTGATTGATTGAACTAACCTTCAGTGTATGTCCTTACATTGATATTTAAGCCATTTAGCAGACACTTTAATCCAGAGCCACTTAAAAAAGTCACTTCATAAATGTTCTTACTGCCCCCTCTCTTGGATTACGTGCCTTCTGTACTTTGCGAGGCACGGAGGTACAGGGACAGAGTTGCCTATGACTCAGGAAAAGGGGGTTTATTGCTATGTTGACATGTTGCTGGAAGGAACTCTGTTGTGCACTAGCCTCAAAGAAGAAAATATGTTATTCTTTGAGCAGTCTAATTGAGTCTGTGTGTTTGTGTATGCATAGCTCTATTGTATAAAGTGCATTTGGAAAGTATTCAGATCCCTTCACCTTTTATTTGTGTTATAGACTTGATTTATAATTGACTGAATAACAGTTCATAAACAGGGCCGGCCCTAGTCATAAGCAACTCATGAACCGTGATCTTCAGGTCTCCATACAGTTCATGTCCGGGCTGAAGGACATTCACAGACAGGTCCCAAAATCATTCCAATGTTGTCTTGGCTCTGGTTTGCTCCCGTGCTGAAAATAAGTCTCCACCCTAGTCTGGGGTCCAATGCTTCACTGTAGAGATTGTATTTGCTTTGTGTTGGAGCAGTACCTTGTTTTCACCAGACTTTGCATTCAGGCCAAACATTTGGACTTTTGTCTCATCAGACAGTTGAACATGCTTTTTCTTCATGAGAGTTTTCCATTAGTATACTATGTAAATATTTTGTATGATGTCTATTATTAGAAGACGCAATGGATCAGTTTTAAATAACCTCTATAACACAAGAAAATGTTCTGAAAGTCAAAGGGTCTGAATACTTTCTGAAGGCCCTATATGTTTGGAGACATAAACCTTAATATAGAATGAAATATGCATATCCAACTTTTGTTACTCTCAGAAATCTCAGAATGCATCTTCAAGCAATAGACCTCACACATATATTGACATAGTACATTCATGTAAAGGTTCTTATCTGGTTGGCATTCTTCTATCAATATTATATAGACCAGGACACATACAAAAACAATTATACAAAAGCTTACATCAATTCAATATTGGGGCGATGATGATCTATTATGTCCCCACTCAAAACAAGGACATCTAATCCTGTCTGTAACAATGGTAATATGCCTTATAGAGGTTTCTTAAATAAGAATGGTTTACGGCTGATTTACGGATGTTTTAAGGGAACCTGGTGATCAAGGCATTGGTCACCCCAAAATGTAGTTACTACAACAATATACCTGGGAGTGGCTATTATAAGAGTTAAAGTTATAGCCTGTGACTTGTGAACATGCAGAAATGAATATTTTGTTTGCATTGTGTAGAGCTATTTGAGTAACGATTGGGGCAAACACTCAAAGATAAGGTGGGGGAATCGTCTTATATATAATATAGCTGAACTTCCTTAGTAGTACAATGTCAGTGTAATAAAATTTCCAGCCATGAATTCTATGTATAATATACACAGTCAGTGTAGCACCTTTTTATTGCAATATTTGTTCCTGTAAACCCCTTTGATTCCCATGGGAAGGCATTCTTACCTGCCTGACGAAGGGCACAGCACCTGGAAGACTGGTGGATGCCACCTGCTGGAGGCTGTGACTATAATGATGACTGCAATACAGACACTAACCATGCAACTAACAAAATGCCTTGTTCAATTACTTTACATAGGAACATGGAACTGCATTCTTAATATTCCCTCTAGTTTGCGCTTAGTGGGACTATTGCTTGTTTTTCTACAGGAAATGTTTACAAACACACCTCCAGCCTGTGTGAGGGTTATTTGACAAAGAATAAAAGGGATGCGGCTGCATCAGATGATCTGGCCTTCACTGTCACTCGCACTCAACTAAATCGATATGGTTTGGGATGAGTTGGAGTCGCCGAGTGAAGGCAAAGCAGGAAATAAGTGCCCAACATATGTGGAAACTCCTTCAAGACTGTTGGTAAATCATTGTAGGTGAATACCCCAGGAAGCTCTTTGAGAAAATGCCAAGAGTGTGCAAATAATCAAGGCAAATGGTGGGTACTTCGAATAATCTAAAATACACATTTATCTTGATTTGCTTTACATAATTTAATATGTGTTATTTCATACTTTATCAATCAATGAATCACATATATTTAGAAAGCCCTCTTTACATTAGTAGTTGTCACAAAGAGCTATTACAAAAACCAACAGCATATTCAACATCTACGTTAATGCACAGTGGCTAGGAAAAACTCCCTATGGATTTTAGGAAGAAACCTAGTGGAGCACAGAGGGCTGCCCAGACCTCTTCTGGCTGTGCTGGTGTGATGTTTAAGAGTACAAGCAATAATTAATCAATTCATATGGGCTGTGTCCAGAGTTTCTAAAGCCTAATCTAGGTCAGAAGCATGCTGGGCAGGACAGGGACAGACCAGGGTGGGTTGAGAAGGGGGTTGCATGGTGGCTGCTGGAATCGTCTTGATCTGGGTTTGGAGGGGGATCAGCAGAGTGACAGCAGTTTAGATGTCTTAGTTATTATGTGACAAAGTGGAAGTAAAAAAGCAAAAATAAAGACAGGCATTTGACTTGAGTTTGTGTAAAACTTTAGATTGGTACTGTACGTTCGGCTGGTATGTAGCGTAAGCAAGCGAATTGAGATGCAGCCACAGCCACATAATTTCATTTCTCCACGTTGGGAAACTTCGCAACATACGTATTTTACCATGAACTTTGTTATGCTTAATGCCCCTGCCGCGACTAGAGAAAATGATCCAGTGAGATGGCTCAGTCTGGGGCACCGCCTACGTTTCCGCAGCTGATCAGCGGAAATCTCTTTGACCCGCCCACAAAACTGTACATGCATAAAATCGCCGGCATCACTACTGTAAGACTGCCCTTCTTTTCACCTTGGCTTCTCTTTTAGTTTGAAAGGTAAGTGGTTAGACGAGAACACGTCCAGTTATATGACTATAATAACGGCTTTAAAGAGACGTTTAGAGATTTTTTTCCTACCTTTCTCAAAGTTCCAGTACCTTTTCGTTTTCGTAAATGACTTTAGCCGCTATCATGTTGATTGTTTATGGCAAACTAAGTTTTAGCAAGCCTCCCACTGAAGTATGTATTACCTGAAAGGAACGTTTATTTAACGCAAGCTAAAAATGGGAGTGTACTATCTTTGTAATATAACGTTTTTTAATGTGTTTGTTATTGTGCCAAAGATGTAGCCAACTCTGGTGTCAGTTTTCTAATGTGAAACACGTAAAACAACCTCGTGTCATCGCATCGAGTTCGGAAACATACCATCGTTCGTAGAAGTCGTTTTCAAACTACGTGTGACCGCAACACCAAGTTCAAGGAACGCTCAGATAGAAGGATTAATATCGTCTCTTCTGTCAATCGGGTCAATTTACGCATCTCTTTTTAGTGGTACCTATCCGTCACCACCCTTAAAGCCAAACATAAATGGCCAACTGTCAATAGTGTTTTGGCGGTCTAGACGAGGTAATTGATCTAGCCAAACACTGTAAATGACCCAAACACTGTAACCATAACTACTGTCACATCCCTCAGCCTTGCTTTTGCTCCGTAGTGTGACTGATCATTTGCTGTATACCTGGTTAACCTCAAGATACAGTCTGCCGTTGAATGTTAGTAGACGTTAGTAGACGTTAGTGGAGGTGTTAAGCCTCAACAGGACCATTATGATGTGCCGGTTTGTGCACCATGTCATCAAAACATGCAATTGAATGGCCAGATATGGTATGATATGATTTTACTTACAGATTGTGCACATAAAAAAAGAAAACGTATACATCCAGCCCATAATTCCCAGTTTGAGGCACTAGTAGGCCTGACTGTTCTGGTTTACTGAATGCTACATTAACTGCCAACAGTAGTTCACAGTTGCCAAGTAACAAGCATCTCCGGTTGGTAAGGCTTTCATAAAACTGTGCGTTGGCCCTTTTTACTTAATGTTCTTTGCGGGAACACTGATACAGATCAGATGCTTAGTAGGACGCAGCTCTGGTTAATGACAAGTCCATTAGCACTGGGTGGCAGATGGCATAGTGGTTAGAGCATTGAGCTAGTTATTGAAAGGTAACTTTTTTGGCTCCTTGACATCTCTTGGCGTGCCCTTGAGAGGTACTGAGCCCTAGGTTTTATGTAAGTAGCCCTGGATTAGTGTTAATTGATTTAAAAACAAACAAACAAAAATGAGTATGTAGGTTAAAAGGATATGCAGGAAATGTGTTTTTGGGCATCCCTACTTGTTTCTACTCCCTACTGTAGTGCTTTCAAGGCAAATTCAACACTTCCCATGCCAAGTCCCCCATACTTTGGTCATCATGTTAGCCATCAGCCACTCTTGTCCAGTGCTGTGTTATTAATGAGCTGGACAGTAGTTAATCCAATTGGGCAGCTCATGTCATTAACGGCTCACAAGCCTGCAAGGATACTTTTAGGACTCATAAAGGATAGTAATTTTAACTACAACTGTCTGACTTTGTCATGGGTTGTTTTTTTTTTTGGGGGGGGGGGACAGTTACCCTTGGCAACTAGTGTCCGTTAGGATCTAATATCACACTTCATGTTATAGGGAGGTGTGTAAAATAAATAACTTTTCTGGTCTGCAGTCCTTTACTGAATGTTTTTTTTTTTCTTAAGGTCCAGCACCATGTCTATCCTGAGGATTCATGCTCGGGAGATCTTTGATTCCCGTGGAAACCCTACTGTGGAGGTGGACCTCTACACTGACAAAGGTGAATGCTGCATAACAGTGTTCAAATAGCTTTCCTTGTTGATTGACAAAAATTTATAGATTAAAATGGTTCCTGACATTTTAATAAATGTTCTGAATTCTGTTAATTCTGGATTGGTCAGGCTGTTCACCCTGTCCTACATGTTTATGCAGACACGAGTCTCAAAGCTGAGACCAACATTTTGCAGGTGGAACAATTCTATGAATGTTGTTAAATTTTATGTTTGTCAGTCAATACTGTAAAATCCACAAATAGAATTGTGATTTGTCAATGTGTATTTTTAAAACTACTTTTTGGTCTTTGCTGGGGTCATTTTGCAATACAAATAACTAACAAACAAATTTGCCTATGGCTCAACATGTTGAACTACGTCTGGTTTAGATGCTTTCTTTGATTGCTTCTGCCGAGCCAGCTACACTTTAGATTTCACAGCGAAGTATAAATGTCACTGAGGTTTACATCTTATCAAAGATTTTCTCATCTGAAATTTTCTTTTTGGATCCTGAAGAACATTATCCAAATGCTATTGTCCCAGTGCTAATTGGTTAATTTGATCCCCTTGGCACTCTGTCACCCTCTGAGTTTTGTAGCGGAGGTCTGTCAGAACCTGTTGATGGAATCACAGGGCCTGGAGTTAGGACTCAATGTTTCTGTTTCTCATCTGCATCTCTTAGGTCTGTTCAGAGCAGCTGTACCCAGCGGGGCCTCAACTGGTATCTATGAAGCCTTGGAGCTGAGGGACAATGACAAGTCACGCTATCTTGGCAAAGGTGTGTGTGTGTTATTAAACTGCTCAAAATATGAAGGGAATACTGAAGTCACACATTGGGTCTTGATGAATGAAATGTATTAAAAATCCAAATATTTACTGTAAATTGTGTGATTTGCTGAGAACAAAATGATGTAACAACGTGGTTGCTTAATTGTTCTTTTTGAGCAGTGTATATTGATTTCCACAAAGGAAACCTTTTGAGAACGTTTCAATGGTGATATTTACGTTGTGTTCCTTTAATATCCTGCTATTCTTTCTCTGTCAGGTGTAAAAAGGGCTGTTAAGTAAGTTGGTGGGTTTGCGCTTGATTTAACAATGGACCGGCAGAATTTGCTACGTGTACTGATTGCTCATTGATTTCATTGTCAGAACGACAATCTAATTGTGACCCCTGTAAGCATTTTGGTTTGTCCAAGACATGTCTTGCATGTTGTTACTCATGGCGGGCTTGGGGTATATGGCTGTCAAACTTTGTTTATAGGGGAACGGGGACGTAGCAGTTTCACTCTGCACCTCAGTTGTAAGAACAAATGGTTCCATTTTGTCATTCAAGGTATTGCATTAATATAAAATCTTGATCTTTCTGGTTGGTTGTAAGGCAAGCGAAAGGAATTGACATTTGTTTTGTAGATTGTTTACACGGCATCATTTGAACTTCACGATAAACTCTATTGTGAAGTGTTTCTGCTTTCATTTGACCGCTACTGAGACTCGCTTGAACTGCATGTCTGTGCACTGAAATGACAATGTCATGGCCAGCCTCCCCCACCCCCCCAACTAGCCGGCTAAGTCTGCGGTCTGGGAACAGTTTTGATTTTTAAAAGACTTAAGAGGAACTATCAATGTTGTTGGTTACCCAAAATGCAAAGCATGTGGGAAAGCGTTGACCTTGGACACCTGAGGTGTCTGAGCATCATCTCACATGATGTGCAGAGATCAATAGAAAATTCACTATAGGCTCATAAATGACAGCCAGATACAATGCATGTTCTACGTTATGTGATGACTGTTCATCGGTAAGATAATGTTTTGTTCCATGTGGTATGTCCATTTCCCCTGGAATGGTTAAGGAAAGATGTTTTGTGGTGTCTGTGAGCAATCCCTTTAACCATTGTCTTTGTTTCTGTGCATGACATGATCACTGTCACAGTAAAGCTTGCATGATTTAAGTTGAAGCAAGCAAAATGACAAAATACAGTGCATTGCTGGTGACTTAACTTTTCCTTTATCAATTATTCGTATTTAAATGTTCCTTGTTTTCAGGTGTCTCTAAAGCTGTGGACCATATTAACAATACACTTGCTCCTGCACTTGTTGATCAGGTAGGAAATCTTATTCTTGGAAAGTTACAATGAATATTGTAATGGCTAGTCTAGATGTTTTCCACCCTGCTTTAACATCTTGTGTTCACCACATTTTGGCTTAGGCCCTTGGATTAGAATAAGTGCTGAACACATGATCTTTCATCTCAGGATGTATCCGTGGTCGAGCAAGAGAAAATCGATCAGATCATGCTTGACTTGGATGGAACTGAGAACAAGTGTAAGTTATGATGCAGATCAGAATCCATCAAATTCCAATTCACAAAACCACAGCAGTGTGTGTATATATTTATCCCTCATGATGAATATTTCCAATCAATATCACTACTTTCTGACATCAGCCAAGTTCGGTGCCAATGCCATCCTGGGTATTTCCCTGGCGGTGTGCAAGGCTGGTGCGGCAGAGAAAGGTGTCCCCTTGTACCGTCACATTGCTGACCTCGCTGGGAACCCAGAGGTCATCCTTCCCGTGCCGGTGAGTAACATGGACTTACATACCGGGTGCATGGATTCCGCTAGTGTGTAGTAAATACATTATACCTGTACTGTAAACCCGTTTATTTTTTTATTTTTTTACACACGCGCAAGTCTCTAACATTCTCAGCCTAGGTCTCCCTCAAACATCGTCAGGGACCGGTAACATGAAGAGGAATCTCATGAAAATGACCCGGTTTTCCTTCGCAGGCCTTCAACGTGATCAACGGTGGGTCTCATGCGGGCAACAAGCTGGCCATGCAGGAGTTCATGATCCTACCCGTGGGGGCCCGCACCTTCAAGGAGGCCATGCGTATCGGGGCGGAAGTCTACCACAACCTGAAGAGCGTCATCAAGAAGAAATACGGCCAGGACGCCACCAATGTTGGCGACGAGGGCGGCTTCGCGCCGAACATCCTGGAGAACAAGGAAGGTATGCGGGAGAAGTGGTCACAGTTTTGTTCAGTACAACAACACATTATTTGACTCTTGTGATTCAGAGCTTTTCCAGACTTTCTATTGATGCTGTGCACTGTTACACTGTAAGGGGAAAAGTGAATACCCCAGGAATCCATTACCATTGTGTGGTACTTTCATATCAATGTTTCCAACATTAGGAGTGTGAACCCTGGTTAAATGGGCCTGGTTTCATAGAACCTTGGTTATGTCAGTGAAATCAATATTAGCCACTAGATGTGGTTGGGACTTGATTACTGCTTTGCCCTACGATGTCCACAAGCTCTGCAGCGTTTGTATGCACTAAATCAATAATGCCATGTTGCTAAACTGAAGATCATACGACATTGTTTTAGCCCACAAGTAGGCCACTGTTTACACAACATGGATTTGCAGCCTAAGATTATTGTTGAAAACCACGTTACAATAAACAAACCTGTACTTGTATTTTCTGTAGCTCTAGAGCTGATCAAAGAGGCCATCTCCAAAGCAGGATATACTGAAGAGGTTGTGATCGGTATGGATGTGGCAGCCTCTGAGTTCTATCGGGATGGGAAATACGATTTAGACTTCAAGTCCCCTGATGACCCAGAGCGTTACGTCACTCCTGATGAGCTGGCTGACCTCTACAAGAGCTTCTGCAAGGATTACCCAGGTCTGGCTTCTTTCATTTTTGTAATTCCTCCAAGTAAACTGTAGAAAAGTGGCTATTATGTGGTTTCCTTGATGAGGAACAGGACCATGAGTAACGGTGACCACTCTGCTCGAACAGTGCTGTCCATTGAGGACCCCTTTGACCAGGATGACTGGGAGGCTTGGTCAAACTTCACTGGCAGCACCGACATCCAAGTGGTGGGAGATGACCTCACTGTGACCAACCCCAAACGCATCGCCAAGGCTGTGGAGGATGAGGCCTGCAACTGCCTGCTGCTGAAGGTCAACCAGATCGGCTCGGTGACGGAGTCTCTGGCTGCGTGAGTCTTAGACATCGTTTACTTTGAAGTTTAATTATGCAGTTAACATGTATTCAATGCATGTTCAATTCATAACATTGTAAATCTTTTCAGTAAGTGCATGAAGAACTAACAATTTTTTTTCTTGTGAATTCGTTTCACTAGCATGCATATAACTAAATCCAGAGCGATAACTGCTTTTTTTTTTTCACTGTCCAGGTGTAAAATGGCCCAGTCCAGTGGCTGGGGAGTCATGGTTAGCCATCGCTCTGGGGAGACTGAGGACACCTTCATTGCAGATCTGGTAGTAGGCCTGTGCACTGGACAGGTAAGAGGCTGCAGAAACCTGTCTAATCTCACTGTACATGTAATATTATAACTGTTAATGTACAAAACATTTAAATTGCAGTGCCCATGTTGCCCAAAAGGGTTCTACTATTGAACATGGTTATGGAATTTAAGAATCATTGAGTGGCTTTTTGGCAGAAGCATGGTGTACTATGGCGCAGTGTTTTCTGCCATGTACCCATGTCTGCTTTGTGTCTTTCTGATGGGAGTCATGAGTGCTGACCTTAGCTGATGCCAGTGCTTTGCTGACCCCTGAATATTGTTTTAGGGTTCTTTGACTTCCTGGATGGTTTTAAGCTCTGGAAGTGGCTTTGAAACTTTGTAGATGTCTCCGGAGTAAATGTGCATCTCTGGTTAAAATGCAAGCATTTTGCTTAAGGAATGGACCTTTAATTATATGGTCTTGAACATTACAATATACACTGTTCAAAAAAAGAGGACACTTAAGTCACACATTAGGTCTTGAAGAAAATATCAGTCTTGTATGTTGTGTAATTCATTGAACAAAATGATTTAACAACAATCAATAAGAAAACAATCACCAATTGATTTGAGGGCTGTATTTAAATGATCTTGGAAAATCAAAGTAATTTCATCAAGGCAACTCCTAATGGGTCCCTGTTGTGTGTCTGTCCCCTGTATGCACTCCCAACAGCATCTGGGCATGCTGCTGATGTGATTGTCTCCTGGGGGAACTCTTCCCAGACTTTAATTTGGCCTTGGGCCCACTGCATCCGTGTAAGGTCTGAGGATTTCATCCCGGTACCTGTCATTGCGACCCACCACATTAGCCTCCACAGACAATCACTGACCCACCCCCAAACCGTTTATGCTGGATGAAGTTACTGGTAGCATAACGTTCACCACGGCATCTTAAGACTCATGTCTGTCGCATGCTCAGTGAACCAGCTCTCATCTGTGAAGAGGACAATGTGTTAATGGTGGACCTGCCAATTTTAGTGTTGGTTGGCTGATGCTAATCAAGATTCACAGGGCTGGGCTGTGAAAGCCGGTCCCACTAGAGGATGTCGGACCCTCATGCCACCCTCATGGAGTCTATGGCCCAGTCCAGCTCCTAGCTTAACGGCCCGTCTCCTGGTATCTCCTACGTGCTTTTAAGACTGTACTGGGAGACATGGCAAACCTTGCAAAGGTACGTATGGATGTACCATCCTGGAGGAGCTGGACTGCCTGTAGAACTTTAATGGGCTGCAGCTACTGCCTCATGCTACCAGTAGTGACGAGGACAGTAGCAAAACAAGAATCAGTCAGGAAGGTGTCTGTGGCCACCACCTGCAAAACCTTTCCTTCTTGCGGTTGCCTCCAATGCACCTGTTGTCACTTTCAGTTGCACCAAAACAGGTGATGATATTCACAATTGCTTATGCTTTGTAATTGGATTGAGTCTCATTTTAATTGACGGGGTTTATGTTTTTCAAACCAAGATCTTGAAACCCCTCATTTACACAATCCTTTCCATTGGGTTGAATTAACTTAGTGGCAGTGGTTTCCCACATGAATTTAATTTTCACATGATGTTTTAATTGTGCATTTTCTCACTAAGGTGCATGATGTGCTAGGTAAACAACGATGCGAAGTGAGAAACTGCCCTGGACAGGGGTCCACTTTCTGTTCACAGCACTAAGTAACGTCTGTCCTCATCTGCAGATCAAGACTGGTGCTCCATGTCGCTCTGAGCGCCTGGCCAAGTACAACCAGATTCTCCGGTAAGTGTGCCTTACCTTTTCAACAGTTACAAGATCAAAATTGTGGTGCTGGTCATTTTGTTCTGATACAAGGCTTTGAGTCATGCATGAAGTAATAACCAATAAAATATTGGTAACTTTCTTTTGACCATTTGTATACAAGATTGCATAATTAAATTAAACTTTGTATCCCCTAAGAATTGAAGAGGAATTGGGAGATAAGGCTGTCTTTGCTGGGAAGAACTTCAGGAACCCGCTGGCTTAAGTGAAGTGGGGAAATCTACAGTTGCATTTACACGCAAACCTGATTTTCAAAACCAACGCTTTAATGGAAATAACATTTATATTTTTTCCCCCCATTAATTGATGCACAACTATAAAAATTAAGTTTCCTTTTAAGCTAAAGAAGCTTACAGAATAAACTAACAAGTTAAACTGTCAGCTAGAAAGAAACATTTGAAGTTCCAGTCCAAGAACATGTTTTGCTTGTACATTCTGTAGACTGCTGCTGCCTTAGGTGAACAAGGTGACGGAGACCGTAGTTAGATGTCTGGCAGCTTGTGGGGGTGGGGGACTTTGTAGTGTGCTGGGAAGAGCTGTTTGGATATAGAACTAAATAATCATGAACAAACAATTGGGAAATACTTCTGTCTGTAAAGTGAATAAACACATTTGTTTGGAACTGAACTGTTTTCTGTGGTCATTTCAGTTTTAATGTTTTTTTATTTTTATTATTCGCTATTTGAATTAATGCTGGAATCCTTCAGAATTAGAAACATTATTCTTGTGCACAAATTTTCCAGATTCTGAATAACTGGTCAGCGTGTTCGTTTTGTGTTACTACAATAGTTTTTTATGCGCGTTTCTATTATACAACATATTTTTTTTGCTGTCGTCTGCTTTCTTATTTATGGTTGCTGCTCACTGGGGCTTGGCTCTGTAGACACTACAGTGGCTGATCCTATTAACGGTAGCAGCCAAAGCACATGCTCCGTTATGCCGACGGAAAGGAGAACTTTGAAGGCTGATCGTGGGGGCTGAGGTCATTGCACAGCTTAGTGGTAGGGAAAAAAATCGTCTCCTCGTAGCCTCCATTTTGAGTTGTATGAAATAGAGGAATAGCGTAGTTTTGTATCGACCACTACGCTGGCAGTGTCAACATAAAAACGACATTTAAAGAGCCTCCGACATGGACGACCTGTTCAGTCCGAGAAGGTATTTTAGTTAACTCGTTACATTTGTATTGTTTTTAGAAGCGATCATCCTGATTGTTAGTGTATACATTGACATTTTTATGACATACTTGGAATTGCAATGGTCGCGATGGAGTTAGCGTGATCCATGTAGCTAAAGCTAGCAATCTATCGTACACAAATTATTTCGTTATTTGCCTAAGTTGGTTTTGATTTTATTACGCGGTGCATTATGAACGTATTACTGTCACGGGCCAATTAAGCTGTCATAGATATGTTGTGGTTTCGGACCATTTTTTTTTACTCTTCGGCTCCCGGGAAAGAGTCGCTATGTAGGTTATGTCAATACTCCATTTTGCGAGACTGTCGGGCCACGTAAATCTACTTTTTGACGATGTGAGTTAGGCTACTAATGCCGTTGAATCTTCATTATGCGCTATTATAATCTCGATAGTAGCATGCTTGGTTGTATGCTTGTTGATATTTTGTAAAACGAAAGCAATGTGTGATTGATATGCTTGGCCAAGGGCCTGTGGACGAGTCTCGTTTATGTAATGTTTGGAGGGAACGTAATTGCTGCATTCGGATTGGTTCTCACTGATGGATGGGCGGGATCAAGGAAAACACTGTCCAATTAAAATGCAAGATTAACCCAGTAACATTATGACATATTGGGATTATGTATTACAATATTGTCACTGCACATATAGCCGATTTGCACTTTGCAAATTTGTTAAATATGCATAATTCCTGTTTATAATAAAAGCAGTAGCATATGATAAGGAATTAATTTGGCATTCATTATATGGTTGGAATATGGTTTTAAACATACACTGTTTCAAAACATTAAGGAAACACTTATATCACACATTGGGTCTCAATGAAGTAAATGTATTAAAGAGCAAAGTCTTTACTATACATTGTGTAATTTGTTGAGAACAGTCAATGTAAACCAAAATCACCAACAGATAAAGGGCTGGATTGAAATCACAGGCTGTTCCAACTTGCGTAAATGTCATCACGACATGTATGCTTCTGATGAGATGGTGGATGGTATCCTGGGGGATATTCTCCCAGACCTGGATCAGGTCATCAGTTAGTTACGGGACAGTTGGCGTCGGATCCAACAATACAAAACATCCCAGAGGTCCTCAATTGGTTTCAGGCCTGGAAAACTTGAGGGCCTGTCAATATTATCAATGCCTTCGTCATCCAGGAACCTGCACCAAGAGGAACCCAGGGCCCACTAAACCAGTTCAAGGTCTGTCGATGGGTTGTTAAGGATTTCATCCCGGTATCTAAAAACAGTCCAGTGTACAATTGGCTAGCATGTGGAGGTTCATGCAACATTCCAAGGATATGCCTCCCCAGACATTCACTGACCCATTGCCAAACCTGTCATGCTGGATGATATTCTAGGCAGCATAATGTTCACCACAGCGTCTCCAGACTCTTTTACGTCTGTTGCTTGTGCATAGTGTTAACCTGCACTCATCGGTGAAGAGAACGGGGCACCAATGGTGGACTTGCCAATTCTGGTGTTCTCTGGCGAATGCCAATTAAGTTGCACAGTGCTGGACTGTGAGCAGAGATACCACCAAAAGATGTCGGGCCCTCATGCAACCCTCCTGGAGTCTGTTTCTGACAGTTTGGTCATGTTCCTCCTCGTATAAACGAGCAGATACCGGTCCTGCTGCTGGGTTGATGCCCTTTTACGGCCCTGTCCAGCTCGTCTTCTGGTACTCCTCCATGTTCTTGAGACTACTGGGAGACACACCAAACCTTGAAACCGCATTAATGTGCCATCCTGGAGGAGCTGGACTACCTGTGCAACCTGAATGGGTTGCAGATACCGCCTCTGTAATGATTGTGTCCCCTTAATTGTGTTCCCTTCATTATTTGGAGCAGTGTATTAAGATTGGCCATATGTACCAGAGAACCATGGTCATTTAATAGCACACGTTGCAAAGTTTTGAGGAGCACAGGGTCAAGCTACTGTAAAGCGCCCCTGAATGCACAGTGTGGCACTAGGTCTTTCTCAAAGGCATAACAGTAGGGGATTGTGGTTAACACCAAACTTTATTTCTAGATCCCGGCCAAGGATTTTCACTGTAAATTTTTCAGCTAACTCTATGTCTTGTTTAGATACTTCTATAACCCCTTTAGATACCTCTATATCCCTAGGATTGGACAGAGGATGGTTAATATACTTCAGTAATATTTCACTGCATTGTTATATGTACTGTTATATCTGAATTATTCTTATTTCCAGGAGCCTGAACAGCACACAAGGGGAGATCAGAGTGGGATCAAGTCATCAGGTAATAGTCCAGTAATCAGTCAGTCTAATGTATTGCCAATATGAGACTTTATTGTGTAGCCGTTTCGGCACATATGTGTTAGATTCCATTAGTATACTGTTGCAAGATCTTAAAGCTACATGTATATCATGATGAACTATGTCGCTGTTACAACCTAGGTTTTAAGTATGTGGTTAGGTGCACATGTCACATCACAGTAATAAACTGTCTGAGACCCTGAGACTAACATGGTATTTGTCTGCCTGTATTATTTGTGTGAGTACAGGCAAAGCTTCCTGAGCTGCAACCACGCCCTACAATTGTTGTGCCAAACCAGACAGAGAATGAAGAGCTGGTGTGGATGCCAGGGGTCAATGATTGTGACCTCCTCATGTACCTCAGAGCTGCCAGGTTAGTGTCAACTCAGCAGCACTCATATTAGCCAGATCCTGGATCTGTTTGTGCTTCATAGCCTACTCTGGCGGTAGCTAGCTATACAGCATAAAGGAATTTTGGGACCAGACTGCACATGCTATACTCTAAAGCTTGTGTTCTAAATAGTGCATTTGATTTCTCAGAGATTTTTTGCAGAGCTAAAATCTAAACACAACATCTCTGTTTAAAAGCAGCTTACAGACTTTGCCAAATTTAAAGACACCTTTCTTAGTAATTCACAATATCCTAGAACATTGAAATGTTGACAAAATATTGGACATTAGCAATGTTACATTCTGAAACCATTTCAAACAAATTAAATTTAGATTTACAGTTTTAATTAGCAAAATTAAATGAATAACATACACAAAAAAACTTGGAATAAGTACTTGGTTGCAAAGCCTTAGATTTACTGTTTTATTTGTCAGTTTGCCGAACTTTCTGCATTTTTCTACATTTGGACCATGTTTTAGCAGCAGGCTGTTCTTATGTTTTGTGTTTTAGGGGTTTCAAAGCCTAACCCGTCACATATATTATAGCCGATGTTCTTGTGGGTGCAAAATTCTTGTTTATGGGCTGTCAAAAAGTTAGTGTCAGCAAAAACGTGTCTTATTGTAGTGTCACGTAATAGAATGCTACATTGCAACCGGTCTTAGATTACCTGGCACGTCAGCTCTGTGTGTCACTAGATGGAAGGGAATATTTTCAACACATTCGTTCCTCATTTTATTTGTCTTCTCACATATCTTTTCCATGTAGATGTATAAATCAGGGAATATGTCCTCTGTGTCACCTAATATTTATGCCCCAGTGACACTGGAAGTACTGCTACTTCCTAAAACACACAAAATAACGTAAAAACGTAACATCTAAATGGACAAAATGCTTTAGTTATATATTACAGCCAATAAGTGTGGCACACATGGTTTTGTTAGAAATAATTACTTCTTAATGACAGATTTGTTTCCCCCAAAATGTGTTTGCTGCATGTTGTGAGTAGCCCTAGTGAATCACTGAAGAACAACATTTCCTTTGTTTACTACTTTAGCATAGTTAGCCAATTGTATGTTCACAATATTTGGCTTTAACCGGTCCACTGCTCTGTGAACCTAAACGTCACATTTCATTGTACTTTGATACAAATGTTATCTGTGGGGTGTCATATCACATAGTGACATTGTGCTTGAAAAAGGCTCACGTTTATTTTTGCCGCTTATTCAACATTGCAGTCAACTATGCATTTATTGGCACCATTGTAAAATATGAGCAATAGTGCAGCATACACAGGTAATTAGCTAGAATGTATTTCATGTGGACTATTTTGTACAAAATAAGTGTAAAAATGATGGGCACACCTGCTTTCAGGACAACTTGCAAGGACAAGGGCAAGAGTGTTTCCCTATAATCTTCCATGAGATTGGAACACTCATTGGAAGAGATCTTAGAGCCTTCCTCCATCAGCAATCTTTCCAGATAAGGTTTCTCCAGGGGCTGTTATGCCCTTCTTCTGTTAAACCATCATTTTGTCAGTGTGATTTAATTCTGGAGACTGAGATGGCATTAGCAAACCGATTTTGTAGATTTTGCTTTGGGTATAAGCTCGACTTGCGGACAAGTTTTAGGCTCCTCGCTGAGGCCACAGGTATTTTTCCGGAATAGTGCCGGGTAAAGTTAATAATGCTGTTGACTTCAACAAGGCCCCCAGGACCAGTGGAAGCCAATTTGCCCCATTACATTTCCATTGCCAGATTTTCTAGTAGATATGTGTTGTTATTTTTCAGCTCCCGCACTTTCATTTAGTTCCAAAGAGTACTTCCGGTATGCGTGACCGGGGACAGATGTAAACGTGTATAGTATGCTAAACAGCATTGGCTAGACACTGGGTTCCGTTGTCACGGGTCGTTGATGTAAATTTGTTTGCTTGGAGTAGAGAGAATGTGATCTTTCAAGGCTTTGCTGCTCTATCCCTAATGATTAATGGCAACAAATACAATTGGTTCTCATTTGTTATCTGGTTGAAGCCTTAACTCAGTGGCTATAATGTGCTGTGCCAAAGCACACTGGTCTACGTTAGGATCTCTCAAGTTTGCTCAAAAGCTAATCTTTATACACTGTTTGAACACTAAATTCCCCTTTGACTTTGGGGCTTCACTCATAATGCATTTCAATGGCACCTGGTTGTATATAAGGCATGCTAGCTGTACTTCCAAAATTGTTGTTATTATGCTTGTTTCTTTTGGTTTTGTGGAAGCCGGGTTGTTAACAAGGCTGTGTATGTGCCATTGTGTTACATTCAGCACCCTTCAGAACCATTGGCACCCTTGGGAAATGTGAATTAATTGATTATTATTAATCTACTATATCATATTTAATATTTTTGTAAACTGTTATTTAACTTACTGGGTTGTGTGCTCCAATGATCTTTTTAATATTTATGCTTTACTTTAAGTTGCTCAGTTTTTCTTTGACGTCTTTCTACTATTTCTTTCACACAATGTTTTTGAGTCAACCTGATGAATAACAATTAAATTTACAGATTTATCTGTTCATATTTTCCTAGGGTGCCAATTATTCTGGATGGCACTGTATACAATGAGGTGCATCAATTGTTATGTGTATTTTTAAGTATTTTGCCTATTTATGAATATATCTTTTAACATTTTATTAGTATAATATTATAACATGTTTTTATCTATTATACAATTTCAAATGTTTGTATTATTTAAATGTATTTAATGTTTGTATTATTTAATTAATACAGATTAAATATTGATTGCTTCCTTCCTTTTTTTCGGAGTCACTGGCAAAGCCTGGGCAAGTCAAATCAGTGATTCTATAAAGTCCAAAGATATGCGTTCGAAAAACTGGTTGCATAACTTTTTCAGCATATTTCCCGATAGCCTGTGCAACTGTAACTATTGTAA
Source organism: Novumbra hubbsi (assembly GCA_016801125.1). Classification (NCBI taxonomy): domain Eukaryota; kingdom Metazoa; phylum Chordata; class Actinopteri; order Esociformes; family Umbridae; genus Novumbra; species Novumbra hubbsi. The sequence goes on from JACXGK010000068.1 coordinate 92,466, forward strand.
AAAGTGATAACATGTACAAGAAAGTCTGTAAGCAAATTTACTTCACAATTGTTTGTCATGTTTGTGTGTCATTCGGTCCGACCACACAGCCAACCCTCCATTTTAAGACCTTCCCTGTTTCTTCCTGATTAAAGGAGCATGGCAGCATTCGCAGGGATGTGTGATGGAGGGTCCACAGAGGACGGGTGTCTGGCGGCCTCCCGGGACGGCACCACGCTAAACGCTTTGAACATGGTGAGCAGGAAGTCTTTGCTGCAATATACAGTGCAACGCCCTCTATAATATGTCATTTGTGTATTTCGTTTTTCACTTATTTGATATTGATTTTGTACTTTTATTTGTCGACGTTCTTTTTATATATGTCATTAAAAGAAACAATAAGCAAGATTATATAAAAATGTGTTTTTGTTATGATTAAGATCTTGGACTCTTAGTAACTAAATAATCTTCTGTCTCCTGTTATAGTTACACGCCAGCCGCTACGACGCAGCTAAAGCTCTCCAGCGCCTAGTGAAGAAACCTGTGCCCAAGCTCATTGAGAAATGTTGGTCAGAGGATGATGTGGTAAGGCACTGGGAGGGGATGATGGTATTGTTTTACTAAAAGGGACAGATCACACAAATGACCAGTTCACATTATTACATCGCATATTGTTTTTTTGTAATTTGTAAGAAGCCTGTTGAAAGCAATCCATGTTTAGTTCAGTTTCTGTGGCTGTGTTGAAAATGCTAACATTTGATCATGTGTATCGTGAAGTCCTGGGGCCTATAACAGCATTTTATTGCTTTTATCAGTTAAATCCGTAGAATGATGGTTCTTAGTCTGCACTTGTTACCAAACCTAAGAGGTAACTGCTCATCTGCAGCGACGTTATGTGGCCAAGGCAACAAATCTGCAATAAAAAATGTATATATGTATATATAAATCTACACCCTATAATGAAACGTGGAAATTCAGTTTAGAAATTTTTTCAGTTTATTGAAAATGAAACATTTCAATATCTAATTAAAGCATTTAGACCCATTTCCATGACAATCCACATTTTGCTCAGATACATCTTGTTGTTTCTAGAACTTGATTGGAGTCCATCTGTGGGAAGTGTAATTGATTGTACATGATTTAGTAAGGCATGAGACTTTGTATATAAGGTCTCACGCTTCATTCTGCATGTCAGAGCAAAAATCATGCCATAAATTCCAAGAAACTCCCTGTAGACCTACAAAACAAAAATTGTGCCAAAAGCATAGATCCCTTGAGGGTCTAAGTAAATATGTAAAAGCATGACATTCGCGTATATATTTAGTGAGTTCAGATGATTGTTGCTGTAACTGACTGATTGCACAGATTTTTAGGTGTCTTTAAATTTCAAGACAGATCATTTATCTCTGGGGCCCTGAATGGTGCCTGTTAATCTCCTGGGGCCCTGAATGGTGCCTGTTTCTCTCTGGGGCCCTGAATGGTGCCTGTTTCTCACTGGGGCCCTGAATGGTGCCTGTTTCTCACTGGGGCCCTGAATGGTGCCTGTTTCTCTCTGGGGCCCTGAATGGTGCCTGTTTCTCTCTGGGGCCCTGAATGGTGCCTGTTTCTCCGGGGCCCTGAATGGTGCCTGTTTCTCTCTGGGGCCCTGAATGGTGCCTGTTAATCTCCGGGGGCCCTGAATGGTGCCTGTTTCTCTCTGGGGCCCTGAATGGTGCCTGTTTCTCTCTGGGGCCCTGAATGGTGCCTGTTTCTCTCTGGGGCCCTGAATGGTGCCTGTTTCTCCGGGGCCCTGAATGGTGCCTGTTTCTCTCTGGGGCCCTGAATGGTGCCTGTTTCTCTGGGGCCCTGAATAGAGCCGCATGCATCTTTACGAGACCAGGGTTTGAATGCTGCTTGTGGATTATTCCAGTGGTGTACGGGGACGTGGTACTATATTGCACAACACTATGTTGACTGTGTGTGGTTTTGTTTCCCCAACAATCACAATCAACAGAAGCGGTTCATCAAAGGTTTAAGGCAGTACGGGAAGAACTTCTTTAGGATTCGCAAAGAGCTGCTGCCCAACAAGAAAACGGTATTGCAAGACGCCTGGCGTAATATAAATGTGGCCCCTCACACCGTCTCTCATGTCTGCCCAAGACACAAAGCACACTACACACAATCACACCATCGACGGAATCTGTTGGCTGAGCCGTCCCGCACGTCTTTTATCCAGTGCGTGTGTTTGTTAAGGGCTCTACAGCATTGAACCCTGTGCCGTCTCCTGAAGTCGCGTGTGCTCCGTTGTCGCCAGGGCGAGTTGATCACGTTCTATTACCACTGGAAGAAGACGCCGGAGGCTGCGGGCACTCGGCCGTACCGTCAGCACCGCAGGCAGCCGTCCTCCCGCAAGGCCAAGACCCGAGCCACCGCCGCCACTGTGAACGTCCCATCCAGATCCCAGTCCAGTAAGGGCCAGGGCTTTTCACTTCCTCAAAGATACGTTCCTCGACGGAGTGGCCCTGGACCTTTGTGGGTTTCGAGGCAGAACTAGGCTTAGTACATGTAGAAACAGGCTCTGGTTGTGTCAGTAAGTACCTCTGGGGTTCTGCAGTCTCAGAATCCTTAAAAACACCTAAATCAGCTATATTTCTGTAGAAATCAATTATTGTAGCATTAAACCGCCCCATTAAACCACCCCATCACTACCATATTGGTTCAACAGAACCATTTGTCAAGTTTAAATGCGTTTTTGTGACAAATTGGACAAAGTGCAACATTTCACAAATGCTGCAGAAAAAGCGCCGATTTTAGTCTGCTGATATCACAAACATCTCAGTGGAATCCTGGAGGGGCTCAAAAGTTTAGCAATCGAAGGTGAATACTGATCGTTTTTCCCAGCAAGAACTGCAGCAGGTTTTAATCAGTAATACGCTATTTTCTGTCTCCCGCAGTGGACGTGAGTTCGGCCAGCGAGGATGACCTGGACAGTGAAGACAGTGAGCAGGGCACCTGTGGACACTGTGCCACCACCAGTGAGTGCATTCTAACGCAGGCAGAAGCTGCCCTTGAGCTATCGTACATACTACCCCATAATAAAACATTTGAGATCATGCATTCGTCTGAACACACACACACACACACACCAAAATTTTTTATTACATAATGGATGAATCAAGTAAGGAGTGTAGCTTTGATTTCAGCCTCTAAGGACTGGCAGCACGGGGGCCGGGATAACATCCTTCTGTGTACCAACTGCCGTACCTACTACAACAAACATGGCCGCCTGCCTCCCGGCCCCAAGCCGGCGGACCCTCCCTTCATGTTTAAACCCGTCAAAGAGGAAGAGGAGGGCAACGGGAAGCACGGCATGAGGACACGTCGCAGCAGAGCGCCGGTACGTCCAGGAACCTCCCGTCTGACCTGTCGGGATACCCGCCTTCCTCCCTAATCACCCTAACCACCCTAATCACCCTAACCTCCCTAACCACCCTAACCACCCTAATCACCCTAACCTCCCTAACCACCCTAATCACCCTAACGTCCCTAATCACCCTAACCTCCCTAATCACCCTAACCTCCCTAATCACCCTAACCTCCCTAATCACCCTAACCTCCCTAATCACCCTAACCTCCCTAACCTTCCTAATCACCCTAACCTACCTAACCTCCCTAACCTCCCTAATCACCCTAATCACCATAACCTCCCTAATCACCCTAACCTCCCTAATCACCTTAATCACCTTAACCACCCTAATTACCCTAATCACCTTAACCACCCTAACCTCCCTAACCTCCCTAATCACCCTAACCTCCCTAACCTCCCTAATCACCCTAACCTCCCTAACCTCCCCAATCACCCTAACCACCCTAATCACCCTAACCACCCTAATCACCCTAACCACCCTAACCTCCCTAATCACCCTAACCACCCTAACCTCCCTAATCACCTTAACCACCCTAATTACCCTAATCACCTTGACCACCCTAACCTCCCTAATCACCCTAACCACCCTAATCACCCTAATTACCCTAATCACCTTAACCACCCTAACCTCCCTAGTCACCCTAATCACCCTAACCACCCTAATCCCCTTAACCACCCTAATTACCCTAATCACCTTGACCTCCCTAATCACCCTAATCACCCTAATCACCCTAACCACCCTAACCACCCTAATCACCCTAATTACCCTAATCACCTTAACCACCCTAACCTCCCTAGTCACCCTAATCACCCTAACCACCCTAACCACCCTAATCCCCTTAACCACCCTAATTACCCTAATCACCTTAACCACCCTAACCTCCCTAGTCACCCTAACCACCCTAATCATCCGCTCTCCCATGTTTTGTTGCTATAGTCTCTTTCTGTTTGACTACTGACTGGACGTTGTGTCTTCCCAGTTGTCGTCTCTAAGAAGCGGCCACAAGAGGCTGACAGGCTCCCCAACCAGTGAAGACCAACAGTCCAGTAGCCACCCGTCTCCCGTCCCCAGTGGAGCTAGCTCCACCTCCAACACATCCAGAACCTCCTGCTCAGACAAGACGGACTCCATAAAGAAGCCTGGAAAGGTATACACAAACACAACCGTATTATTATTAAGTCAAGATGTACAAATTCCATGGAAAAGTCTTTGCCCCCTAAAAAACAACAACATTTTGACACTAATTGTTGTCACATAATCAACCATGTATGACAGGCTTTCATTAGGAATAACGAACGAACCGTTGCCCTGTCGACTTCAGTGTGCAGTGCATAAATATAGAAAAGGTTAATTGCAATTCCTCCACCCAACAGAAGACAAAGGAGGAGGCGCCCCCACCAAAGAGTACCAAACGTTCCAGGGAGAGTGCCGCCCAGGACCAGGAGGAGCCTGAGAGAGCCCATCCCAAAAGGCCCAAGACACAGCAGGTGAGACGGAGACCAACCCCACGGGTCTCCCTGGTTTATGCCAGCGACAAGTATTTCTTATTTGCATGACTCCTCTACTAAAACTGTATTACGTGTCAACACAATGCCCAGTCAATGATTTGTCAATTCTCAAATAGCTATTTACTTAGTTTTACATTATGCGTGTATCTCTCGCCCGTGTTCACAACCATCTCTTAAACCTTTTTCCATACACCTGTTTTTAGATTTAAAGCCCTGTGTGAGGACAGAAATGCATAATAATAATTATCAAGAAACCGGACACCGCAATAATAGGTTTCTCATCAATCTTTAAGCTAGTGAGTAGAAAAGAGAAGGGACTTGAACATTCAGAGAACATCTACCATGCCATTGGTAGTTGTTGAACTCAGTCACCGCCCGCTCGCTTGAAATTAGCTTAAAGTCCAACTCTTCTCAACTATCTCAGCGCGTAGCTCCGCCCACTGTCGCCGTGAATCACTGGCTCTTGTTGGGATGAATGGGAACCTGTTTGTAGCTAGCAAGTGGCAGTGTGCACGTGGGGTCAACTAGCGCTAGCGAGTGGCAGTGTGCACGTGGGGTCAACTAGCGCTAGCGAGTGGCAGTGTGCACGTGGGGTCAACTAGCGCTAGCGAGTCGCAGTGTGCACGTGGGTTCAACTAGCGCTAGCGAGTGGCAGTGTGCATGTGCAGAAAAAGCCACATTGGTAGAACCCGTTTTAAAGCTAAATCGTGGATTCATGCCTCCTGTAACTTCGGCACAACCAGAAACTCCACTCTGTGTCAATTCCGTTTCTCCTCCACCTTCCAGGGGGAGCAGGCGGAGTGCCGGTCGGAGGGGGATGGAGAGGCGGAGGGGGGTGAGGTGGAGGAGGAGAGCTGCTCCGACAGCCGCAGTGCCCAGGACGACGGCAGCAGTGACGCCAAAGACATCGACCAGGACAACCGCTCGTCCTCCCCCAGCATCCCCAGCCCTCACCCGGGCCACGAGGGCAACGAGAGCGACTCGGACTCCTCCGCCCCGCAGCACCAGGGGGCCCGCCAGGCCAGCGCGGGGGGGGCCTGTGCTCCTGCTGCCGCCGTGCCGGCTGAAGCACAGTGCTCACGGACTGTTGCTCCGCCCCAAGCTGCGGACCCCGCCCCCTCCCTGCCTCGCCCGGGTCCTTCTGCGGAGCCCGGCCCGGCCCAACCCCCTCCCTCCCCGGGGCCCGTCCGCCCGTCAGCTGCCGCGGCTCACGCTGGTCAGTCAGCCGGCTGTCAGACAGGTCCCCCGCAGGGCCGTCTCCAACCCCCCTCCTCTCACCCTCTGTGCAGCTCTTCACCCCTGCCTCCACCCCTGGGACAGGCCCTTCATCTTCCATCTCCTGCATTCCAGGGTCCTCACCCTTCTCCGGGATCCCTCGCTCTGGCCCAGCCCCTTCTCCACCACGGTGCTCTGGCCCAAGGCCCCCACCCCCAGCGACCCCCTCCCCACTTCTCCAGGGACCCCCCCTTCTCCCAGGCCCTACCACTCACCCCCGGGCCTCAAATCAAACCACCTCCAACCACACCCATTCCCCCGTCGCACAAACAGCCACTCCACCTCCCTCCATCTCTTGTTCCCCCGTTCCCACAGATGCCGTCCAACCTGCCCCCTCCGCCGGCCCTGAAGCCCCTAAACTCCCTGCCCAACCAGCACCCTCCCGGAGCCCCGCCTCCCCCCCTCCAGCTCATGCCCCAGTCCCTGCCTATGCAGCAGGGCCTCCCCCCCCAGCCCCCTGTGCTGACTCTGCTGCAGAACCTCCCAGGGAGAGGCAACCGCCCGCACCCTGCCTTGCCCCCCTCGTCCGTCCCCTCCTCCTCCTCCTCCCCGTCCACCATGGGTCCAGTCCCTGGACTCCAGCCCTCCTTCCCAGCCCTGCCCCTGCGTCCCACGCCCGGAAACCCCACTGGAATGGCCGGGACACACGTGCAGATTAAAGAGGAGCCGTTGGATGAGTGTGAGGAGCCTGAGAGCCCGTCCCCTCCCCCCAGGAGTCCGTCGCCAGAACCGTCTGTTGTCAATATTGCCAGCCATGCCAGCCAATCAGCACGGTACGTACTCTATGACATCACACCAGACCAGTCTTAGAGGACGGACTTGTTGGACTTTTTTCTTCAAATGATAGTTGACGTTCATCTCAATTACCAAAGCTCACTGACGGAGTTGTCGATTGAGGGCCAAATTGTCGTTTTGAATGATCAATTTCAGGTTTATCAAACACTGGGAACGTGGCTACAACTCGTGCTCCAGAACAGACCTGTTCTTTACACCCCTGACCTCCTCCAAGTTGGCCAAGAAAAGAGAGGAGGCTGTGGAACGGTCCAAGAGAGAGGCTGAGCACAGCGCCCGGGAAAGGGAGAGGGAGAAGGACAGGGAGAGAGAGAGGGAGAGGGAACGAGAGAGGCAGGAGGAGAAAAATGCCGTGAGTAATTCACTGTTCTGCCTTTACCTCATTTTGCTTCGTTTCTTCAACCTTGACTACAGTGAGGTCTTACATCTCTTAGCAATGTTCATCAATTACATTAAGTACTAGTGCATCAGTGGTCATCAATGGTATCATTACATACTAGTACATGATGTGATTCAATACTATTACATAAATGTTAATACTTTGCCTGTTTTGGATCCCTCTGGGGTCCAGTTTTGTACAGTGTTTATTTATTCAATCCGGGAAAACACATAACCCCCTCCCCCCCAGAGAGCGTCGAGCTCCTCCCACGACAGCCGCATGAGCGATGTCCAGATGTCCGGGCCGGTCCACATGCGCTCCTCCTTCGAGCAGCCCCCCGCCAGCGTGGCGGCCGTGCCTCCTTACATCGGCCCCGACACGCCCGCCCTGCGCACCCTCAGCGAGTACGCCCGGCCCCACGTCATGTCGCCCTCCAACCGCAACCACCCCTTCTTCGTGTCGCTGGCGCCCGGCGACCCGCTGCTGGCCTACCACATGCCGGGCCTGTACGCCGCCGAGCCCGGCCTCCGGGAGAGGGAGCTCCGGAGCCTCCGGGAGAGGGAGCTCCGCGAGCGGATGAAGCCCGGCTTCGAGGTCAAGCCGCCGGAGATGGACGGCATGCATCCGTCGGCCAATCCCATGGAGCACTTCGCGCGGCACGGCGCCCTGGCCCTGCCCCACATCGCCGGGCCGCCCCACCACCCCTTCGGCCACTTCCACCCGGCCATGCAGAGCCACCTGGAGAGGGAGCGGCAGGCCATGGCGCTGGCCGGACCGCAGATGCGCCCGGAGCTGAGCTACGCCGAGCGCCTGACCGCCGAGAGGCTCCACGCGGAGAGGATGGCGTCCGTGGCCAACGACCCGGCGGCGCGGCTGCAGATGCTCAACGTCACTCCGCACCACCACCAGCACTCCCACATCCACTCACACCTCCACCTGCACCAGCAGGACCCGCTGAACCAAGGTGAGGGCACTTTTAAATCGGACCCGGTTGTGTCTGGTTTTGGTTGCCATGATGTGTGTTTTGGATGGCCGGGCGATTCTTAAGGCAGCTTAATGTACGGTTTCTGCTACAATCTATACGTTTTATTACATGAACATGCTATATGTGTATGTATGTGCGTGTGGTATATTATTATTTGCCATCCACCTACGACTGTGGTCTGAGTTTGTGTGTACAATTTGGCCCATGTTAACGTTTGCTGTATGTTTCTGTGTTAATTGATCTGTCGTTTGTTCCCCTGCCTCATTAGATGATGTGTGTTACTGTTACCCAGGTAATGGCCCCCACCCCCTGGATCCCATGGCTCCGGGGCCCCGTATGGCCCGCTTCCCCTTCCCCGGGGGCCCCATACCCAACCCCCTGCTCAACGACCTGCCCCACGACCACGATATGATGCGGCACCCGCTGTTCGGTGAGAACCCCACGACCCTCACCCACGACCCTCACCCACGACCCTCACCCATATCCCATAAACCCAGAACACGGGCCACTGCGCCGGAAAGCACTGCGCATTTAGTTTCATGCGTTTCTCCGACAATACGCTTGTCTGAGTGCCTGACACACTCTGTGCTTCTGTGCCCTTTGACCTGCGCCCCTACAGCCTACGCTGCGGTAGCAGGGGCTGGGTACCCCCGCGAGCTCCAGGGCCCCATCCCCCAGATGTCTGCGGCCCACCAGCTCCAGGCCATGCATGCCCAGTCGGCGGAGCTGCAGAGGCTGGCCATGGAGCAGCAGTGGCTGCACGGACACCACCACCTACAACATGGGGGGGCTCTGCCCGGGCAGGAGGATTACTACAGGTGAGGTGATTACAAACTCGGAAGAAACCACGTCTCACCCCAACACATTCGTTTAGACGTTTGGATCGGTTGGATCTTGTTATTTCCGATGTATAACCGTCGTCATTCGTTTGCCCCCCCCTCCCCCACAGCCGTCTGAAGAAAGAAGGTGATAAGCCATCGTGAGAAACCTCGAAGATCCATCGAGAGATTGTAATGCTGTGTACTTTTGCATACATTATAGGCGGACTAATGTTAGTGTCCCTTTTTCTATTAATCTAAATGTAATTCTGAATTAAGAATCTTTGTGATCTGTATGCTTGTTTCTTGCTAAGCACTTAAAGGAATAGCTTACCCCCAAATCCTCAGAGTTTGTGAGACTTTTTCATAGCTTAGTGATCTTATAATAATATTACAGCTAAGCAGAGTTAATGGTCCGTGACATTTGTTATTCTAAATGTTTTCACCTGATATGGATTTTGTAGCTTTTTAATTTCTCCTAACTCAATACAGAATATATTGTCGGTGATCTACACTATAGATAGGGTGGAATAAGGTTCTTCTGTGGAGTTCTGAATATGTCTTTTACAAACTTTGATTTGGGAGGTGAACTATCCTTTTAATTTCTAAACAATCTAACTGATCTTGTACAAAACTACATTTCATATTAGATGTTTGGATGATTGACTGTAATAACCTTGCATGACTGTTTCCCTTTTGATTTTCATAAGAACTTAGTGTAGCGAGTTGCATTGTTTATTTGTGTTTAGGCAGCAAAAAAGCATAGTAGATTAATTTTATTCTATAACTGCTAAATATTTGTCTAAACCCTAAAGTTTTATATATTTCAAGATATGTTTTCACAATTTAACCTAAGCTCTGACACATACAGTACATTTTTGAGATTGTAAATAATATATGTTCAATATTCTATATTATTAACTATGATTATTATTCATATTAGATGTGAATTCTTGCGAGCTGGCACAATAAAGTTAAATTATTTAGCTATATACACTCACAACATATAGCATTATAAAGAAAAGGGAGTTAAGAAAATTATACATTGGAGTTTCACTCTTGTCATCCCTGACACAAAACAGTGTTTAGAACAGTGGATCCAGTTAGTAATATTGTTTTGGTTTGACGAAGCAGAAACCCATTTAACCCTTGGCATCCTTTCCATGGACAAACCCTGTTGGAATATTTATGGGCAATAATAATAATATGGAAAACAAAATGTATGCATTGCATATTTATTTGAATAAATAATTCTGCAATAACATGATATTTGTTAATTAAGCTATATCCTGTGTACAGACGTGGTCAAATTTGTTGGTACCCTTTCAACTCATTGAAATATTTCTTCATTCCTCCTGAAAAGTGATGAAATTTAAAGCTGCTGTATCATGTATCCTTGCATGCCTTTGGTATGTCATAGAATATAGCAGGAGCTGTGAAAAAATATGAATTAATTGCTTATTCTACAAATATATTCTAAAATGGCCTGGAAACATTTGAAGGTACCCTTAATAAAAGATAATGAATAATTGGACTATAGTGATATTTTAAACTAATTAGTTTTTTTAATTAGTATGACACAAATCTAATCTTGCAATCAGTCATAGAGTCTATTTAAATGGAGAAAAGTAGTCACTGTGCTGTTTGGTATCATTGTGTGTAACCCACTGAACATGTACCTGAAAAAGCAAAGAAGAGGGTTATCTGAGGAGATCAGAAAGAAAATAATAGACCAGCATGGTAAAGGTAAAGATTACAAGACCCACTCCTAGCAGATTGATGTTCTTGTGACAACAGTTGCAAATAATATTAAGAAGTTCAAGGTCTCTGGAACTGTAGCCAACTTCCCTTGGTGTGGCCACAAAAGAAAAATCAACCCCAGATTGAACAGAAGGATAGTGGAAAAAGAACCAAGGATTACTGCCCAAGAGATAAAAGCTGAACTCCAAGGTGAAGGTACTTCAGTTTCAGGTTGCACCATACATCACTTTTTGAGCGAAAGTGGGCTCCATGGAAGAAGTTCCAGAAGGACTCCACTTTTGAAAGCAAAACATAAAAAAGCCAGAATTGAATTCGCTGACATGCATATTGACAAGCCACAATCCTTCAGGGAGAATGTCCTTTGGACAGACAAGTCAAAACTGGATATTTTTGGTAAGTCACATCAGCATTATGGTCACAGATGACAAAATTAAGCTTTCAAAGAAAATATACCATACCTACAGTGAAACACAGAGGATGCTCAGTTATGTTTTGGGGCTGCTTTGCTGCGTCTGGCACAGGGGGACTTAAATCCGTGCAGGGCACAATGGAGTGAAATGTACAGCCCAGTATCAGAAAGCTCATTCGCAGGTCATGGGTCCTCCAACAGGATATTGACCCAAAACACACAGCTACAGGCACTCAAGAATGGATAAAAACCAAAACATTGGACTATTCTGAAGTGGCCTTCAACGAGTCCTGAACTGAATCCCATCGAACATCTATGGAAAGAGCTGAAACTTGCAATCTGGAGAAGGCACACATCAAACTTGGGCTGGAGCAGCTAGAACAGGGGTCTTCAAATTTGGACCTCAAAGCCAGTTCCACTCCATTTTTTCATTGCAACCCCCAATTAGAGATGTGTTTAGACCGGAGATACCAAATGGGTGCAATTAATGATGAGGTAAAACAGAAAACCACCAGGCACCAGACCTCATAGGGTAAGATATGAAGACCCCTGAGCTAGAACAAAGTCTGATTGTAATAAATATAGAATAAACAATGGTGGATGTCAATTACTTTGGTCAGTTATTTCAAAGAAAATGGTGTATTCTGTTTTGCAGAGGGGTACCAACAAGGGGATTATGTCTGTATTTACTGTAGTGGTATATGACAATGGACCTTTTAAGGCAATTCTTATGGTAGCTGCATTTTGACAAATGAGGGGTTATCTGAAAGTGCAACTTTTTCTTCTTCCTTAATTACTTTTACCCATCAAAAAAAAAATTGTAACAACATAACTTGGATGAATGTATATATTATAATGGAATTTTATGTCATCAAATAAAAAAATATTTGAAAACTACCTGCCACCAATAACAAAAACATAGAGTGATTCTAAATGTCCTAGACTGGGTCACGTTGATTTACTTATGTTTGAGTCCATCTGATTGCACGAGAACACCACGTAAGTGGCTTTCCAATTACCAATTTCTTCTAAGACACACTCTGACAAAATGTGCATAATTGCCCCACCAAAAAAAATACATTTAAAAGTTATTGGTGGAATTGTCATTGAGTTCTTATTATAATTTGAATCATTAATTACACAACAACCAAATGTTATAAAATATATACTTTTTATTTGTCCATATTTTAAACTTTTTTTTACTTAACCTAATGCTAGCTAAGCATTGTCATGCAGGTCGTTCACACTATACAGTATTTAAATTCATTTTGAACAAAAGTGTCCCGCTATCTCATTTTTGTAACTTCAGAAAATGTTGTGTATTACTGCCATTTGCATTCATGCCAAAGCCAATGCATAAAGATTCTCTCCAAGCATTCAAAGAAAACCCGCCTGGCTGACTGACGTCTTTGACTTACTCATAACTTTTACAGGGACTTTCTATAGACTTTCTACACCGTATCATTCACGCAAATAGATCGCTCCTTAGAGTGTCACGTGGCTTTGAGGGTACTCGATGGGCTACATACAGGCAAATAATAATGTTGTGCAACAGTGGAACACGACATATCAGTCCCTTATGGCCTGTTACAGCACATGGCCACGGTGGGTTTCACTTATGGCAGTGAAAAGCATCTTCAGTGGGCATGCCATCACTAACAACGGACAAATGAGGAATGGAAAAACCTTGTCTGGTTCGACAAATCCCGGTTCAGTTTACTCTAGTGGCCTGCGCAGTTCCTAGAAGTTAAAACGGAAGCGCGTCTTAGCGATGAGCCGAGACAGGCTATGTAACGCTGTCCAATGGGCACAACATCGACACAATATAGAATCCCTGGCCCAATGAAATATGTCTGAGGTCAGTACCGGAAGAGGGGTCTAACTAATAAGATGGCCACTGAGTGTGCATTGGGTATTCGTTTTTTGCTTTGCACAATAATAAGAAAATACTAATAAAAATAATATCTGGCTGTTTTTTTCACATTGCATTGATAAAATAAAAGTACTAACATGCTGACTGACTAAAACACTTTTTAAAAGATCAAATACAGAAATGTACTTGAAGACACCACATAGTCTGATATGATTACAGGTCACATAATGCACAGTCTGGTCCTAATCAACCTCCGTTTACCCAGAACACCAATTTGTAATGCTCTTTGAGACGTGTTTACATTCTGAACAAATACATTTATGAAAAAACAGATTTCAAACCCTCTGTGATATTCAGTATGCAAGTTTCCATTTAAGGACGCACTCCCAAAGCTATTGTATGATATCATTCTGGAGTTTTAAAAATGGTGATCATGTGCAAACATTTTCATCCAATTAGTAGTACTGTGTTCTTGGTATGCTATTTTGAAATCCACTTCAAACTATATTTATTCCTGGACCAAGCTTATTCTGTATCCATGAAAGAAATAAGTATGTGGATTAGAATCATACTATGGTACTGTATATGGCAGTAACTACTGAGTATGATATAAATGGTTGTTAGTGTTACTACATTATATAAAACTGATATGACACGTATATGGCCCCAACTGATAATGTCTGAAAAGTGTCCTTTTAGTGACAGATAATAGATATCAAGCCTTGTCTTCAGATGAATCCTTCAAGTCCTCAGATGGATCCATCAAGTCTTCAGATGAATCCTTCAAGACTTCAGCTTTACCTTCCTTTTTTTTCACCACATAATGCCGAAAGTACTGGATGGCAGAGATTGCACTGACATTTGCCAGCAGAGCTGAAGAATATTTAGTCCAATATTATGCACAGAATTTTAAATCTGACACTGGTTTTTACTAGCATGTATCAAGTTTGAGTTTACCTTTTCATGCCAACTCTGTGTCACGTCAACATTGCAACAAAGCGTTTCATCAAATCTATTTTAAAATTGTGGTGTACATTCAACATGTATTTCATTCAACACGTATTATTACATAATATATGTTGACAGAATAAATATAACATAAACTAAGATACAATCCAATGATAATTAATGAAGGTTACATTTTAGAAATAGTAAGCATTTAAAAGGATTTACCTGCTTTCCAGGTGTCTGCAGCCATTGGATCAGCAGACCTCAATACCCAGGAGGCAAAGGCAATGCAGACCAAACACATGTCAGAATGCCTCAGTGAGAAGAGGAGGCCATCTTTCTCTGCGGGAGTGAAAACACATTACTAGGATGACTCAGTACTACAATACTACAACTGTTGGTGTAGTATTGTAGTAAATATGATGTGTGTCTTTGTGAGGGTTAAAGTCACTGGCCCGAAGTTAGTTGCGTCATTGCGAGACATTTGAATATGTGAATAGAGGGCAGTGCAATTGACCAGCGTCATCTGTGTTTGCAAGGTTAGTCAATGATTTTGGTAGCATTGGCTCGTAGTTGCCTTCTTTGTCTCTAGTGACCCCTTGTGGTAACTTGGGCACCTATTATTATGTATTACCTGTTATCAATCATGGTAGAAGGTTGGATAGTGCCTTCCTTCAGGCTTGTAAGGATTCTGGTATAGACTTCTTGGTTGAGCAAGCAATGTGATAAAAACCAGTGTACATGTACCGCTGCAGCATGGGTTTGAATCTGGTCCACTGCTCTCGAAAAAACGTTTTCCCACTCTGATGAACTAGCATATAAAGGCCCGCATTTATATATTGTTTTGCTAAAGTAAATAAATCAATGATGACTAAACTTACACAGTGTTTTTGAACTGTTGATGTGATAAATACTGGCATTTTCAAATGCACTTAGGTGCAATCATTATTACATTATGTCTGTATGCCTTTTACATTACTGGCAGTGTATTATAAAATAGGCATTAGTCACATTTTTTAATGCAAAGTGAATACATTATGTTATGTCATTGGCAGCACATTACATTATCAGTTGCTGCATGTGTGTGTACGTGAACTATCTCACATCACTAGTTAACACTTACGCGATTCTGAAACAGTTGTCTGTAAGCTTTTGAATCGTCTCCGCTGTTCTGAGAGCTGTCTGAAGATCTTGTGTCTAAACTGAATGACCTCAGGAGGAGTCGATGATACCCTGGTTGCACCACTGACAAATATATCAAATTGGCTGCCCTGTGGAATGGGTACGGGATCAATCCTCTGAGCCAGACCCACATCTGAAGTTTTCCAGCTTGTAGACTTCCAAAACCAACTGTCGCTGCCCTTTCCTGGGATGGGAATTCTCCCCATCAGGCTCTTCCAGTTCCTTCTCCAGCCTCTCTGTCTGCAGAAGTGGGATGAGTAGGAGGAGGACAAGGCCTCTTTGCCCGGGATGTCTGATAAAGTCAACACTTGGACTGGGGAGCAGTTGTCCTCCTTGGTTTGCTGATATCTGTCTTGTTGTGAAAAGAGATCTTCCAGTTCGGGGAATGTGAGGTCTTGTGTTGTTGAGCGGGAGCAAGAGAAAATGGGGACTACTTCTTTTTCACCATGTTTGGACTTTTTAGAGAGAGAGTTGTCGTAACAAGGTTCCGGAACTGACAAAGAAATGAGATACTCAGAGACGGAGAGGACATCATCTGTGAATAAGTACTCATATACTTCTGGAAAGGTGATTCTGTGGCGCTGGTCCAGTATGTCTGTGTTGGGTAGAATTAGGCAGGGCGTTTGGCAGATTTTTGCATTCACAGAAAGCACAGGAGACTGTACCAGGTCTAAGTCCTGACAGCTGCTGAGGCATAAGCATTTTTGGGCATCCTGAAGTATGTCCTTCAGCTCCATCTCGACCTCCATTGTTTTAATGTTGTGCTTCTCTTGTAGTTGTATCTTAGCATCCAGTGCTTGGAGATTATGCATTTCTTTAACCTCCAGAAATTGTTTATTTCCTATCTCCATCTGATGCATTGTTATTTCATTCAGAGGTTGTACATTCTGCATTTCTTTCAGCTGCATCTCTATCTCTGCATCTTTTCTTTCAGCTGTCGCTAGAAGTTTTACAAATGGCGTATCTTTTGGATTTACCTTCAGAGCATGTACAATGGGCACATCCTTTAACTGCATCGCAACATCTAGATCTTGTACTTTGTGTACCTTCTGCAGTGGCATCTCTACGTCCAGAGCTTGAACAATGTTTTGCATGCTTTTGTTTTTCTTTATTCCAATCAAGCATGAAAACTCTGGGAGGAGGCCGATGTCTGAGTCACTGTCTTTGATGATATTTTCTTCATTGAGGATGTTGTCTTTATAAACAGAGCTTAGTGCTCCAAGTTCATCATAGTCAACAGGAGTGGCCAAGCCACTACTAGATTCTGTTTTGTCCTCTTGAGAGATTTCTCCTGATGTTGGTCTTCTGGTCTTGAACTCGTCAGGCTCAGGGCTAGGATTTGTGCTACTGTCAAGTAATTGCATGTACTCTTCATCAAAATCGGAGGTAGAGAATTCACAGCTTAAGCGGTCTGGCTTGGGGGAGTCATCAGTGTGTGTGAAATAGTCAGAGTCTGCAGCATCTGATGTGTCTGAATCCACAATCTTCCTAAGGGGAGAGGGAGTTCTAGATTCCCTTAGGTGCAATATATCTTTTATTGTCAAATTTTCCATTTCTTCCCAAAAAGACGAGATGGCATGAATTGGATGTGTAGGGTCCAAGGCATTAAAAGATGTTTCTGGGGTTCCTGTCAGTGACACTCTAACTTCAGGAAGCGGAATAAAAATGGGAGAAGGTGTAGGTATGGGTTGTTCTTCTGAGACATTGGTCTGTATTAAATGAACAAAGTCTGTGAGTGGCACACCAATTTTGTGTGGTGGTTTCTCAGAACAATTCATAACATTGACATGTGCTTGGTCAGCCGTGTTTTCAAAACCTTCAGATTGAGGTGGTAAAGGACAATTTAGACAGTCTTTCTCAATTAGTGGCTGTGAATCCCCTGTGTTATTTCTGGGGGGCCGTGAGGCGGATAGAGTAGACTCAGTATAAGTGGAATCCTTCATTTCCGTAGCTGAGACATAGTCCTCTTCAGAATCGTAGCTGGTGCTGGTGGCGTAAAATAATTCCACTTCCTCGTTTGAGTCCCCAGACTCAGAGGGTTGATGTTCTGGTTCTTCTATGTCACAAGGTGCAAATAATAGGTCTTTTAGTTTGGATAACGGGCGGTCTGCTGACATTTTTAAGTCAATGGCTAAGCTGTCTAGTTCCTGTTTGTTGTTATCAATAAAATACTCTGGGGAAAACACTTCTGAAGAGTCCTTTTTCTCTGAGGATACTTTTGTATAAATGTTACTTACTTCAGTAAATGATGGTGACAAGCTTACCTCTGAAAAGAGATGAGATAACTCTGAATAGCTTACTTGTATTTTGGGAAACTCTTCAGAAATCTCTTGGTAGAAATTGTTCTGCAAAATATGATGTCTCAGCAAAGGTTGTGACTCATTACATGACTGGCGGGCTGTAATACATTCCTCCATGGCATCCTGTCTATCCAAATCATACAATATATCTTTCTCTGACTCACTTTCAGTGGGAGGGTCTAACGTGAGGCCCCTAGGGAACAAATCCCTACATGTTTTTTTTTTTTTCTTTTTTTTCAGTGCGGTACGGGCATGCGCTCTGTGTGGCACCGGACTCTCATTCACGGTCACAAACCAGCGTTCTCTCTCTCCTTTGGACACATCGCTGGTGCCTCTCTCGCATAATGTAGCTCCATCTCTGCGGCACAACAGCTGCTCCAGGCAGATATGTTGTCCTTGCCAGCCGACCATGAGTGGCGGCGGTACAGACTCCAGGTGGAGGGGTGTTGGCATAGCATATAATGTGCCAATGCCACCTTTGCTTGGCAGCTCTCCATCAGCTACTTTGATATTTGAGACGTGGCGGGCTCCCGAGGGGTCACTGTTGTCTGTGCACATGCTGCTAGGACATTCTGGAACATTCGGCATGTCCTGGCTGCACACGGTCTCCTCTGTGATCTCTTTTGAGTCCTCTCCTGGGTTTTCCACCGGCAACCTTTTGACAAAGTGGCCAGAATCACTGTTTTCTACGATGTAGTCCACATGGGATACTTTCTGTGGCTGGGGCAAGTTGTCAGAGACCATATCTTGGAGGGAACCTCCATCCTCCTCCGTGCAGGCCGAGAGATAATCTAGTTGTGTTTCTTCTGAAACATTCTGACAAGGCTTTAGGGGCGGTTCTAAATAGACTTTCTCTCCAGTACACTGAGCTTTACACTGTTCCTCCACTCTGGACTGAGAAACGATAGCAGGTTTTGGAGCTGACTGCTGCGGTCTGTCGCCTTGGACAGTATGTATCCTTGAATCCTCCGATTCTTCTTCACTAAGGCCAAAGTCATCTGATCCCGCAAACTCAGGTAGTGGCAGGGAGCATTCCTCACTTTCATCATAGAAACAGTCCCAGTCATGCTCTGCTATGTGGACACTGTGGTCTAAGTCGTCCATGGCAACTTTTATAGGCTCCTCATCTGTACAACATAAGATTTATGGTTAACTGAAAGGCAGATAGAACATCTACTGTACTTCAAGTTTCATAGAACATCTACTGTACATGTTCCTACATGAGGAGATAAGTGTGTGGGGAAAAGGGTTTATTTGTGTATTGTAATTATATAATTTTACACTTTTTTACAACACTTATCAATACATTCTCATAGTACTTTAGCTGTGGCAGGAAAAGAAAGACCCGCACAAACAAATAGTTAATGAACTATTTGGCAGGTTAAATTCAGGGCTTGAGCTGTCAGAGTCTGAAGGAGGCAGGTTGAGAGGTATGATTTCCTCAACCTACTTTTGAAAGTGGTTCCTAAAGTCCTCCCCTTACAGGGACAAGTGGGATGGAACACAAAGTA
This sequence comes from Novumbra hubbsi, assembly GCA_016801125.1. Taxonomy (NCBI): domain Eukaryota; kingdom Metazoa; phylum Chordata; class Actinopteri; order Esociformes; family Umbridae; genus Novumbra; species Novumbra hubbsi. Next base: position 111,593 of record JACXGK010000068.1, read on the forward strand.
GGTAGCTAATATTTCAGTCAGAGGAAGTGAAATAATGTGGCTTCAGTTGAAGAGAGAAGGATACCAAAGGGTGAGTTAAAAGTTAAGTGTAAGGTAATTCTAGAGTTTTTTTCCCCTCAGTTTTCGCTGAGCTGCTCCAAGACCCTTTATGTGAGCTTGCAGTAAACGGTGAAACACTGGTAAAAGTGGAAAGAAAGGAGTGGAAAGAAAGAGGTGGAAAAAATTAACGCAGAAGTCAGAAAGTTAAGGCGCTCAAGAACGCTGTCTGGAAGTTGTTATCGTGTCAAGCTCACGGAGGCGCCCTAGTTCTCAGAATGGCCCTTGGTGGATAATTCATGACAATCATTTTATGACGAGACCGGTCACATTGACAGGATGGAAAGGAAAAAATAAACAGCTGACCAAGAGAGAAGAGATAAAATGAGTAGCCACCACCACCACCACCACCACAGAGATGCTCCAGGAGAAGGGAGATGAATAGAAAGCAGCCGGAGAAGTAACATGTTCCTGGGTAATCCATGTCTCCTTCATCCCTCGAAAGTCACGGGCCTAAAGGACAGCGCATGGAAACGAAGCCTGATTCATCCCAGATTGTCAGTTACAATCTGTCACACGGCACTCAAGCAAATCCTTAGTAGGTCGAGTGCCGACAAACTCTTGGCTGTAAGCTGGGGAATGCTTTCTTCTCACCGTGTGTGTATCAGGATAACTTCCTTGTTGTGTTATATGATAAGAATCAGAATGCCTTGGAATGATTAATAAACGTCTGGATCTTGAACTATCTCTCTCTTCGACTATGGAGTTGTTGAGACAACCTGAAATCATAACTGTGAATTTAGTCTTCATGTTGGGGAAAAAGATAGTGGAAAATGTGGGTAAACATTTATTATACACAGACACAGACATGTAAAGTATCTATAAAATAACATCTACTAAATTAACTGAAAAACTGGTTTGGCACTCAGAGTAGGGCAGCCATAGTGCTGTGCCCTTCCACTTACCTACGGTATCACAACATACTCTTATTACAAACTCAAGAAGTGTCTCTCACTCGGCTTCAACTTTAAAATACACACCATACTCATAAATGTATGTGAGTACCATTACCATGACTATACCATTTATTGTTGAAAATATTTACAACGTGTGACTACATGGAAGTGTTTTAAGGTTTCAAACCAGCTGAAGTTATGAATAGTATTTAAACAACTGGTTCTCAGAATCGCCCAGTACTCTTGCAATCAGCATTTTTTTTTTTATCAAAACAATGTTGTCGGCTTAGTGCATTGTAGGTGCTCTATTCTAACATGTTTTGTTGTGCTTCTTCAGCAATAATGGGCTCTTACCTTCGCCACAGGGATACAGTCTCCAGGTTTTAATACAGCAGTTACATGGTCTGTGTTGTCCAGCGTCCCTCTGCCCTTGCCCATGGTGTGGGTGAGAGTCAGCAGGGTCCTGGACATTCATCATGTTATAAATAGATCTGTAGCAGTCTGCCTATGTGTCGGTCACATGTGGCATCGTGTGTGTGTGGGTGACATGCTTGGATGCCTTTCTGGTCCTGCGCTCGCTCTCCGAGTCTCCCTCTAGCATTCCTCCCCCCCCCAGAGGTGGGACATGTCACAGTGCCTCAAATAGAAAAACAACTTCTGAAGGGTAAACTATCGGATGAATCGTGCAATCGGTTATCCTCTGACACCATAATAATAATAGTGAGAATATCTAACCAGACCCAGTTGAGGGAGGGATAATGTGGAATGTTTGTGGCCGGTCCCAGCTGCTACAAAGTCAAAGAAAAGCATGTCCATATCTCGATGTTGTCTTCACAAAACGTAAAAGTTCTAGGTGTTCAGGTGTGATGTTGAATTTAACTGAAGCTATAGACAATATTTTTTGTTGCAGCAAAATTGCTCACTGATATATTAATAGTAATCCATTATCAAAACACGAAGACTAAACAAAACATAGAAGGTATTTTAAGCAATTCAAAAATCTCTGATGAATGTGATAAATGATTGTTGAAATGTGAAAGAAACAATATCAGAATTTGTTTGTTTTATGGGGATTAAGAAGCAGTATAAATTACAAAACCTTTCGATCTCAAGTTATCTCTCATAATAAAACAATATCATAACATATCCACACAGACCCTTGGAAGGAAATGTCACATGGTTAGGAAAAAATAGATCACTCAGACTACACCCACAATAAGGTACTGTAAACTGTAAACAGATCAAGTTGTTGGCACCTCACAATTTGTTGTTCCATGTAGTCTCATGCATATTGATGAAGTGGTCTGAGGAACACTTCAGTTCCTTCAAACACGATTACATGCATGTAAAGTAGTAGAATTTGATCATGCTTTGTTTGGCACATTAAGAACTATTTTCAGTTGAGCACTTCAATGCCCTTGTTTTCTGAAAATGCAAGGATCCCTGCCTTAAATGGAGCATTAATCACAGTTAAAAAATGTATTCCTGTCACGTCCTCCTCCTGGGAAATGTATTTCCTGTGTTTCTTTTATACCTGCTACAAGTAAAATCCCAATTAATGCAGCCTGTATTTTATTTACAGAAATACCACTTTATACTGTATGAGTTCATTACATGCATTTTCAAATGCTAAGGGTGGAAACAAAATCAAGTTAGAAAAACAGGATGTATAAAGAAATGTTATTGGATGGTAAATTGCATTGTATACACAAGGCAACAACACAACAAAAGGTACAGGTTTTTTGATTACTTAAGTATGATAACGAAATACATGAAAAAAAGAGGGATTTTTAACAGAATTAACACAAATCTGGTCTCTGTGAGAACACCACCCTCCGTGATACAGAGGTTTTGATCTTAAAAATAGAGTTATGATTGTCCCCTACAGGACCTCCAATGCTTCTTTCAGCCGGTGTTGGAGAGTAGTGAGCTATATACTGTACATTTCAGTAAAGCTTGTTTAAAGTTGGCCATCATCTCCTTTTTGTCAGCATCAGATTTACGTTGATTTATACCGATAGGTTGGATAGCTTGCTAGCCTTTCAAACTCCCCGTTCACAGTCCCTTGCGAGTAGTAGTGACACCTGTGACGACAGTGTGTCCCAGGACCACGGCATCATGCGCATAGCATCTCCGGTCACTGGGTGCTAGTCAAATATACAGGGGTTGTGGAGGTTGGTCCCACTGCGGCAGGCTCCAGGCTTCTTAGACAGCTGACGGATCCTGTTCTGAAGAAACACTGCAGCGGCCACATGATGACACACGCCAGCAGGACCAGCAGAACCGCGAAGAACACCAGCCGCTTCCAGACGGAGAAGCAACTCCGGAGGCACCGCCTGCCCCACGCGCATCTCCCCTGTCCGCCCTCCGTCCGGCCAGTGGCAGCCTCCTCCTGGATCCTCCCGATGTCAATGCAGATACAGGTGGAGGGGCTGTTGGAGTAACACAACCTCTTGGCCTCCAGCCACACCCTCTGCTCGTGCTGCAGGTGGACCGGGAGCCGGCGGAGCACCTCCAGGCTGGTGACAAGGGCCGGGGGCCCTTTGGTAGGGATGGAGGTGGACTGCCGGCAGAGGGGACAGGAGATCCGGGCCCCCTCCCGTTCAGGCGACACGGCCACGATCCGGGTGACACACTCCAGGCAGAAGGTGTGGGTGCAGTCCAGCAGCTTGGGGGTCTTGAAGACGTTGTCGTAGGTGCTGAAGCAGACGGAGCACTCGGGCTTGATCGCCGGAGGAGGGTCGGCCTCCTCGGCTTCCCGGGGCACCGGGCCCTGCGTGTGCCAGACCTGGGAGGCCTGCATGGTTCACTCTCCTGGTTCACTCTTTTGGTTCACTCTCCTGGTTCACTCTACTGGTTCCCTCTCCTGGTTCACTCTCCTGGTTCCCTCTCCTGGTTCACTCTCCTGGTTCCCTCTCCTGGTTCACTCTCCTGGTTCCCTCTCCTGGTTCACTCTCCTGGTTCACTCTCCTGGTACCCTCTCCTGGTTCACTCTCCTGTTTCCCTCTCCTGGTTCCCTCTCCTGGTTCACTCTCCTGGTTCACTCTCCTGGTACCCTCTCCTGGTTCACTCTCCTGGTTCCCTCTCCTGGTACCCTCTCTATACTATAAGAAAACAATGATGGGGAAATGAAGTTTTACAGAAATCCTAATTTCCTTATAGACTTCATTTCTTTATTGGCCCTTAAACGTGCATGACACCAGAGTCAGGTCTTTATTTTAGCAGCCCAGACTGATGTCATATCCAGCAGGTTAATCATTGTCTAACCAGTCCCCTTGCTTACTCTCCCTCCTGTTAGGACTGAAACACAACCCTTTCTCATAATTATAGGCTAGGCAACATGGCGTGGGTCAGCATGTAGTCTGACAGGTTTAGCATCTGACCATTTAGAGATTGGTTGCTACGGAAGATCGGCTAGAGCTGGCAAGGTGAAACATCTGTAGTTCTGTCCCCTAATTCTGACAGTGGTTGATGTTGATACTGAGAATGTTCTCGGGGAATTTCATAAATTTCATTAAAAGAATGTAAAGAAAATGGGTCTTATAATAAGATTATCAGCTTTACCAACAAGTTACAGGAATCAATGAAAAGTGTAGAGAAGTTTACGCTTGATCATGTTTTACTCTAATGTATGTTTACTCTAATATCAGTTAATCTAACATATGTAAAAGTTTATTACCATATCACATTAGGGAGGAATCTTCCTTTGTGACTTCTTGCCATCTCACAACAACAATGCAATACGCACGACAGAGCAACCAACTTATCATTTTGTCCCAAACTATTACATTAAAAGGAGGAGTAAAAGTCTTACTTACAGGGAGTGACTTTAATAATAGCATTGACCAAATGTCTCTGTATTCCCAGAGGAGTTGCTCTTTTGTCCAGGGATCAGAATTGGGGCAACATCTCTGTCTTTCTGATTCTTCAGTTGGCCTCGTCACTCGTCACTCCCGTCATCCTCCAGCTTTCTTTGCTTCCTGCGTACAGATCTCCAGTCTCCCCTGCACCTGGAGCGCTCGCTCACCTCTAAAGGGGGAAGAGAAGAGGGAGGGAAATTCCATGGAGAAAAATTGGAAAAACAAACAAAGCACTCACTCACTCACTCAAACACATTGTACAGCCACATAACGGTGACAAAGCATTTTCTAAAAAATCTTTACTGTAAATAATAAAGAGAGCTTCCTGCTATGGCCAACTGTAATGTGGGAGGAACTGGCCAAGTTCCAAATAAAGGGATTATTGTAGGGCTCCATTAAATATTACTTAATTATTATACTTATTATAAAACTACACAAACACAGGCCATATACTTTCAAACAGTACATGAAATACCAGGAATGTCAACCAAAACAAACCCTTACCTAGTCCATAAGTTATCAAAGGTCTAAATACTATTTTTAGAACCACGTGTTAAACAATTGTTTGTATTGTTCACTACATTTCATGTGTACTCATAAGCCCTTTAATAAGCACAGTCAATAAAGGCAATATAAAAATCCCAGCATCAAAACATTCTACTTGGGTAAATATAAAGTTAACTGCAACCAAGGTCAAATTCAGTCCATATTGTAGACATTCAGTAACATTCAAATTTAAAGGTAATTAGGAATATTCAGCGTTTACTGTGAATGCATTCTCTACAAGTTACTCTATAGCACTGGACCTTAACGATACAGATTTAACCCTTACATCAACCCTATTTTGAGTGTTCAATGGGGTTACAGGCTGGGTGTTTTGTTAAAGCACTTTGTGACTTTGCTCTCAACTACTGATGTAAAAAGGGTTTAATGAATACATTTGTTTGATTGATACAATAGGTGTTGAATATAGTCAGGATATAAATTAAATTATGTATTTGTTGGATTTTGACTAGATTTTGATTTGTTGGATGTGTGACTTTTTAAAATACATGAGTAATTGAGTAAAGTACATGAGTAATTTTACTCCTGGTTTACTCCTGGTTACAGATATACATGGCAAACTCTTTAAAGGACATATACACTATAAAGATTCTATTGTGAAATGGAAATTCGACAGTTATCACATAATTTTTGTTTTGGTTGGTATATTACTGCAACTGACATCCCAGAAATTTTGAAGAGAAAATAACATTATATTCGAGTAGTCCCTATTGCGATGTAAGATGGTTTATGCATATTCCTAAGGTTAGTCAAGTGCTGTATTTCACCACCCATTGAACACAGACAAAAAGATTTTAACACCCGACACTGAATATTAAAAGGTATTCAAATAAATTAGTTATCCTCCAATCGAATGTGAAGAATAGGAGGAAGTTTGACAGCTCACATTTTTTTTCCATGGACAATAAACCACATTGTGAGGACTGAGATACAACCATTTGGCATTGTAAGTACTGAGACACAACCATTTGGCATTGTGAGGACTGAAACACAACCATTTGGCATTGCGTGGACTGAGAAACAACTATTTGGCATTGTGATGACCGAGACACAACCATTAGGTCAATAGTCATCCAAAATCTGTTCTGCCGCAATACAGCCTAACTAAACCGCCTTGAATTTCTTCCCCTAAGCAGATCCTTATCAGAGAGGTATTTTCAAACTCTATTTCCTCATCCTAGGTTACACTTCACTCAACTATGGCTCATTGCTTCTAGCAAAAATCACAAGGATTAGTCTTAACTTTGTTCTACATTAATTATTCAAGAGTAACAACATATATTATGCAGCAACCACAATAACGGAAACACCAACATAAGTGTCTACTAACAAAGGGTGTCACTACCAGCCAGTGGACCACTACCAGCCACCAGAACCGCTTTAAAGTTCTACATTGGAAGGTTATGACACAACTACATTCCATGATGAATTTCACTTTGGTGAAAATGCAAAAGTATCTTAAGAATCTCAACAAACTTTTCCATCCTCAGAAGCCAATTGTGCCCTTGACTGAGGCATTGTCATCTTATATACATAGAAAGTGGTATAGAAAATAACTGGAAACTGGGCTTGGCCAGGATTTCTACACACAATCCTAAGCATGATGTGTATTGCTTAATTAATTGCTCAGAAAGCCCCAGAGGGGGAAACATTTAGGAAAGAAAACCTAATAGAAGTCACCCTGTTAAATATTACCTAAATAAGGGATTAAAAGATCATTCAAAGGTATTTAACTTAATTTTTCAAGATATATCTGCCCTCTAGTGGATATTATCAATGGAAAATGGCAAATGTACTTGACTAAAGGGAATGTATCTACATTAATGTATAATCATTCTGTACAAATTAAAGTATTTTCGGGAAGGTCTTGCTTAATTGGGCAAAACAATGCCTAACCACCCTCAGTATGTATTACAACAGCAAGGCTCTCAGGTAAAAGATGCTAAACTGGTCTGACTGCAGTCCAGACCTGTCACCCATTGAAAACATTTGGGGCATTATGAAACGAAAAATACAACAAATGAGAACCCGAGCTGTTTTGCAGCTGAAATCCTATATCAAGCTGGATTGGAATTACATTTCACTTACAAAACTATAGCAATATGTCTCCTCTGTTTCCAAACTCCTACAGATCATTGTTAAAAGAAGAGTTGATGCAACATAGCGATAAACATCCTTTTTTTAAAAGTGTTGCTGGCATCCGATACAAAACGGGCATGCATTTTTCCAAAACAATAATATTTCTCAGTTTCAACATTTGATATGTTGCCTTTGTACTATTTTCAATAAAAAATGGGGATATATTATTAGCACATCGTTGTATTCTGTTTTAATGCATTTTCATGCAGCATCCCAAACAGGGTTGTATACTTTATTATACTATTGGTAATAGTTAGGTTACGTAAGTAGCCAAGATTATGTATTACTGGAACATAATCAAGTGTAAGCCTACAGTTTCTTACATGGATGACTTGGAAAGAGTTTTGGTGTGGAGAGTAATTTGTAGGCTAAACATTGTAATCCTCTAAATGTTTTATTCTTCCATTTATGTTCTATATATTTAGATGGAGTTGACATGGTAACTGTGTTGGATTAGCTGGTAATTAGATTTTAATCCTGTGTTTTTAGCATTATTTTAGTTCAGTTAGAATCTGCTAGTAACAAACAAATAGCATTCCCCCCTTTTTAGTACAATCCCGTCTGTCAATGGGTTCAGTTTTATGCTGAGAAACAGATGGCAAACAGTCACGACTACCCCCCCCCCTCGCTGTGAGACAACACGCTTGTCACCAGTGCAGCGTGACTTGTCCAAATGGGCCCTCAAACTGGATCCAAGCCAGCTGCAAAACCAGGTGGGGAAGAAGCACACTCAGGTGGGCATGGGCAGCTATTAACTGCCACCCCCAGGACCTATATCACATTACAACCATACTGTACATTCACCAGGACCTATATCACATTACAACCATACTGTACATTCACCAGGACCTATATTACATTACAACCATACTGTACATTCACCAGGACCTATATTACATTACAACCATACTGTACATTCACCAGGACTAGCAAGGACACCAGATCTACTCTTGTAGATGTCCATTACCAGTGCTTTTGTATTGAAATAAAGAAGTACAGATAACACCCAAAAATACTGAATTAGAACCAAGTATTGTAGCCTAGTGAGTAATACCTGTGGGGAAACAGTTGCTTTGAATGTACTTTGTATATTTGTTTCATGCTCTCAAGTGTTTCTTAAATTTTTCTGCTTGGCGTAGTACTAGTAACATAAAATATAGCTCCAATATATCTTAGCTGCCTTTAGAGATCAACAATCACACATGCTGTCACTATACCAAACATTTTTACCTTATGCAGAGGACTTGCTCAACTTAATATTGAACAACATCCTATCCCAAGCTGATGAAATATTTAGCAACAGTAATACTTAAAGTCACAAACCAATAAGAGAAAGGTGCTTTATTATTGTAAACCATACACTGAATCTTTAGAACTCCAATGACCAAAGAAACATGAATCCATAGTACAAAATATTGCGATACAAAACAAAATACATTATTTGTCAAATAAAAACGATGTACATGTGTAAAAATTTTACAAATGGCTTTGCAACAGGTAATGCTCAAAGGATAAATACTCCATTTGGGGTAGAAGCTATTTTACAAGTTGATCTTGTTCACTTAAGATGATTCATGCACACCGTACATACAAAACTAGAAAAACCAGTCATACTAGTGCTGAAACATCTTTATACCACAGTTCTTTCAGCATAAATAACTAAAAAACAAACGTAAAAATAAATATCCAAATCATCACTCAATCACACTTTTACCAAACAAAAAGATTTTAACAAGGCTCTAGCAAAATAAAAATGACCCTTGATTGAATACAAACCCTTTAAAATAAACCGAAGACAAATAACCTAAGCCCTCCTGTCTTTTAACAACCCTGTCTTTAGATATATTTGGGCAAACATCCCATAAATGGCACAGCAATGACTTCAATTTAGTGTTCATTTAAAAAAACAAATATAACAGGATATTTGGAAACAGATACCACTGTTTTTCCTTTGACCCAGCAAATTACCAAATGTAAGCTCAAAAACAAAGCTTTAAACCAAAAAGGAATAAAGGTAATAGCTTATGTGCTGTGGTGTGTTAGCATGTTCTGACAATCTATCTTTTCATGGTATTGTTGAATAAAGTAATAAAAGACATCTCACAGCCAGCAGATCATATGTTAATGTTATTAGTGTGTGCTCTTGGGAAGATACAGAAACACTACAGACATCTTATGTTGTGTGTGTGCTTTTGTTTAGTACAAAAAAACAATGACAATACATTCAGTTTGGTCCAATGCTCAAAGAACATACAGGGTAAATAAAGTCTACAATTTAAAATCCTGAGAAAAGATTTCCTAAATGAAAAAAATGACAGTATCAAAATCAGCAAAGGCTAGTTCAATATTATTACTGAAGAGTCATGATCAACCTCCACCCACTCATTACATAGGAGATGTAATAAATAATTATTTGGCCCAATTTCTGTCCCCAACAAATTAAATAACCACATGCCTAGATAAGCAAATAAGCTACTGCAGATACTGCAGACATAGACAGCTGACACCTTCTTTTGAGTGAACAGAAAAAGGGATATTACTTCACACACACAACTCACTGTACGGTACCCCCTCCTCTGGCCACTGACTCAACCCCCCCCCTCTCTACACATTGTAGACTGTGGTCGTGGCGGTGGTGGGGATGGTTGCAGCGTTGGACCCGGAGTTTGCTGAAGGCCTCTCCCTCCTTACATATCTGGGTTTCCTAACTACAGATTACAGAACACAGTGGAGAGAGAGAAGACTACGGTTAACAACTTGATTATAATGTGCTAGTCTGATGTTGACATTCCCAAATACTACAGTAGTTTAAGCCCAAGGATAAATGTATTTCCAAATTCACAGTGGTTTACACAAATGAACATGCTTTACAACGTAAAAAACACTGATTGAAGTTGTGACATGTTCTTGTGAAATGTTCCTACCTGAAGATGTAGCCGATGGTATCATGACAGCCTTAAAAAATGAAAACCAATGTTCTGTATTAATTTCTATGCTACTGATATAATATTCATAACATAATTTATTTAGGAGCAATGTACAACTGTACGAAATGTTTGAAAGTGACTTACTGTCTCGCTTGGTTGGAATATGAAGCCTGTAAGGGTACATCAGACCCATGATTACCATTTTTATATTAGGAGCACATTAGAGAAAAGACAGTCAACACTTATTCAAAGCCAACCAATCAAGAGGGAAAAAGCGTACCCTTATTCTGCTGATAGAAGATACCTGGAAGTCGGTGGGAGCGTTTAAGGTAGAAGAAGGAGGCAACAGAGAGAATCAGGAAGAGGCTGATCAACAATGTTCCCAACAAAAGGGAAGCTGCCACACCAGGACCACCTGTTCATGCATAAACACACGTGTTAAGTCCTAACCACTCCCAGTGGACCCACCGTTGAGCTGTATGTTCTCATGAGACATACGGCCCGACTAGACTAGCCACATATTTTACAGTGGCCCTCGAAACTATTCACCCTCTTGAACAATTAATTACGCGTCATTTTGGGCAAATAATCAGCCCTGAAATATGAAATATAATGATAAAGTTAAAATCGATAAAATGTTCTAAATAATTTTTTTAACATGTTGTAACAACAAAATAGTTGTAGGGGGGTGAAAGCCATTATGAGCCACTGCACAAGAAGAAGAGTTGAGTCTCTTAATGGAAGCGGAACTCCTGTTAAGTTTTGGACAGATTTATATACATTAACTAAAATGAACTGAATAAAAACTGGCACCGTTTCTTACCAATTTTGGGTAGAACTGTAGTTATCGTTGTACTATTGGTTCTGTCCGTGACAAATGCTTTAGGACAGGAAAATACATAGTGGTTAGGGAAGGATACCTGTGGGAAACCTAGAACCCCCTTTAGGGTGCAGATTGGAGGGTCAGTAATGCCCATGTCATGTCCCGTGCTTGTGCACTTACAGTAGTTGCAAGCAGTGAAGTTCTCAACATCTGCCACAGCCGAGTCACAGGGCAAACACACGGCTGTGCTGTTCTCTAGGACACGCAGTTCACATCCTGAGAAAATCGGATTGGATGAAGCTACAATGCTGGAAGAACAAGAGGATCCATTTCCTAATCCTGATCAACAAATCTAATCCAGAAAACCAACTCTCCCACAACTAGTTAAGAAATAACTCCACATCAGGGCATAAGCTTGGATGACTAACTGATTAAGTCAATAGACAATTGAGTGTTCTAAGCTCTTTTGTGTTAGACAATATGTGCTCTCAGGTGCTCTTGGAAGTTCACCATTGAAAGAATGGGAGAATGCACACATTTCTAGACAAGAAGATCAATGTGTTAGGGTAAGGGCTCTCTACCATTAGCAGACACACATTGTTTGAACTTACATATTTTGTAATGCATACTCAAACTGAGCATCTAAAGAGCCAAAGGAGGCGCTATAAATTCTGGATTTCTCCAGAATGACTCATCAGACATAAAATGATACCCAAGGAGTGCTGGACAGAGCCGTAGAAGGGCATCAACCCAGCAGGAGGACTAGTATCTGCTCCTTTGTGCGAGGAAGAACAGGAGGAGCACTGTCAAAACCCAACAAAGTAACGTCCAGCATAAAGTGTGCATGTTTCTGACCAAACTGTTTCTGCAGACCAACGTCCTCCACTGGGACCTGTGCTCACAGCCCAGCACCATGCAGCTCCATTCGCCAAACAACACCTTGTTCTTCTCACAGGAGAGAGCAGGTCCACATTGTGACAGACTTGACAGTCGCACCGACCTCCGTGAGCTAGCCAATCGACTGCTCTTAGGTGTCGTAAGACCCATCGTCTGACCTTATGCTGGTGCAGTGGGCTCTGGGTTTCTCCTGTGGCCAGAGTGTGTAGGAGGTTCCTGGATGACGAAAGCATTGATGCTATTGACTGGCCCTCAAGTTCCCCAGACTTGAATCCAATTGAGAACCTCCGGGACGTTATGTATCGCTGCATCCAACAACACAAAGTAGTGCCACAGACAGTCCAAGAGCTCACTGATGCCCTGATCCAGGTCTGGGAGGAGATTTCCCAGGACACCATCCACCGTCTCATTAGGAGCATGTCCAGACAATGTTAGGAGTGCATAAAGGCATGTGGGGGCCATACACACTACTGAATCACACTGTGTGTTGCTGTGAAGAAATTCAGGCACGACGGAACAGAGTGATTTCTATTGTTTACTTGGATTTTTGGTGTGAGCTTGAATACAGCCCTTAATCGGTTGGCGATTTTGGTTTCCATTGACCATTGTTACATAGTTAGGTTCTCACTGAATTACACAATTTTTAATCTTTTTTTAATATTCTTTGTTAATTGAGACCCGATGAGGAGATTTAAAATTTGATTAAATGAATTAATGGATGCAGAGTAGTTCTGTACCTGGCTCACATTGAGTGCTATTTGAGCACAAGCTGGTCACTCTATGTCTTCCTCCACAGCAGTCAATGGGATTCTGATGTAGGGCCTAAAATGATTTTAGATAAGACAGTAATCCTTCAAAATGGATTAAGGGTAAAAGAAGCACATGTTCATAATACCTAATCCAAAATACATTCTAGGTACCCCAACAATTAGCCAGTCATATTCACAATTGTTTATGCATGTTGTCATGTACAACTATGAAATTATTATGTTACCTTGGTCACTAGAGTTTCATGACTGATCAGGATCAACGCTGCTGAAAGAACCATGAGGTGTGACACAGTCATATTCAGAATTTCCTGTGAAGGAACATAAAAACGACCAATAAACCAATACTCATATTCTCTGGCAGTCATAGCTTAGCCAAGTTCATCTACCTAATGTCACCACTATTAACAGTTAATGTGTATTATCAAGGCGGACTTAAACTCTTAAAAAATGTAAAACAAGCTAACATACACGCGGCATTTCCCTCGATATGTTTTGTTACTGTGAGTAGCAAAATTAACTATAAGTTAATAACAGTTAGGTGGTAAGCGAAACGTTTTAATGTGGTATGAACGTATTATTACGATTGCAGAGCTGGCCGGCTCGATTTTGAAATGAACGCTCTAGCCAAGCTTCAGAGTAGAACCTTTCAAATCATCGTGTCTGTCGCTATGTACTGACAAACTTGCTAACGTTAGCCACGCTAAAATGCTAATAATAGATTAGATAAAATCACAACAATCTACGCAAAATGACGATGAACACTGACGTCGTAATGCGCACTTCTGGCTAGGTAACGTTAGCTAATTAGTTTTCACGAGATTTTCTTTAAAATAAGAAAAACGCTTAAGTCGCAAGCTTTGTTTTAAACAGCATAAAATCGATCCGACAGAAACATTGTTGTGTTAAGCAGAATGTTAGGAACAAAATAAAATGTACATACAATAGCTACCTTTGCAACAGCACACGCTCGAAACAGGTGACAGCTGTTGAATAACTAGCAGCATTGGCCACAATATACTAACTTCCGGAAATATATCCTTCAAAATAAAGGTGTCGGGTGGCTAAACGTGCCTTTATGTGACAGGTTAGGAGAATTCATATGAGAGGTTACGATTAACGTAGCAGGTAAAGAGAACACATTTTCGCTATTTTCAGGCAATGTGAAATCTTTCGTGCCTTTGCAACTTCTGAGCAAAGAACGAAGAATCTCAGTCTTTAAACAGGTACATTCACTTTGCTTGAACATTTGCTACATTCCAGAACTATCTGTAATAGCACCACATGTTTTCAACAGAATTTCAGTAGGTTTGTGGTGAGGTGTTAATTGAAGCAACGAGGGAGCTATTTAAAGAACAGTGGCAGTTCTAGTTCAAACCAACGCCTCCCTGTTTTTAAACTCATTGTTCCAAAATGTAAAACAAACCAAACACAGCTGAGATGTTTCTTGGACATAAACACAAAAATAATTTCTTCCAATACACAGAAGTATTTTTTTAGTGTATTTGTATTTATATACATACATAATAAATCCTATTTTTTACAAAATTAATCAAAGTGACATATTCCCCATTTGAAATGTCTTGTAGGTCCAGCTACCCGTCGAATCCTGATCTCGCTTGTACTTTTCCAGTCTTGTTCGGTAAGGATAGAAAGGGAGGAGACAAGTCATGCTTTTAGAGACAGGATTCTACACAGTGCCCCTTAAAATATTATATTATTTTTCTTCATTTATTGAGGATACAGGCAACAGAAAGTCAAATCGATCTTAAACAGACAATGTGAGTTAGTTAAACTGTGCCCTTGGTTTAAGTAAATGTACACTTTTTTGATAGATTTTCTTGAATGGTGTGGGACGTAATCTTGTTGGAAGACCAATTTTCGGCCCAGGTTAAGCTCATTGACTGATTACCTGTAATTCTTTTCAAAAAGCAATACCATACCCATGTAGACACATTCATATCACATACCACATTACCCTTATAAAACATACGTTTCCTAAATGTGTCTATACTTCTGAATTGCTTTAATGTTACGTATTATGAGAGGGTTGAGCATGGAGATATTTTAGGTTTCCCTCAGGTCAAAAAAGTTTCTCCTTCGGTCGGGAACCATTACGACGCACAAACTGATAATAACAACATAAAAACGTCAGGTAGGCGGGAGTTATCGACACGTGCATCATGGTACAAGCGCGTGATAAAACGTTTGGCTGACTAGCCTACCTCTCTAACTCTCTAAGAAAAACGTGTTTCGTATAAAACAAATTCTGGAGTGTATGTGTTATTTATTACCTTAAGTATTCTATCTATATATGTAATTAGTTAGCTGACCATTACGCGTTCCGGGTTAGACAGTTTTAGGAGCTGGCATAGTATGGCCTTTCTAGCCAGTATGGTAATTTAGTAACAAACGTTGATGTTGTTGGTGGCAAAAGTCGAAACGAGGCACGTGAAGTCCATAAACAGCTCAACTAGCTAGCCTGGTACAGATGCTACGTAATTTGCTGTCTAGTTTGTATTTGTTATCTCTTGGTATTTTTTCTTTTAGCAATAACAATGAATCCCAATATGTGGAATATCAAAGAGATTTTACACATTCCAAATGGATCCAGGTAAGCATAGCTACAGTTATTAAACAACCAGTTTGCCAGGAACTTTAGGACTCCTAACCAAAATGTAATGCATACCTAATTTTGCTCATCAGCAGTTCATGTATACATTATAAATATGTATGATGAAAAATGTACTTTATAGTTACTTTAGCTTACATTTTTGTGTAATTAATTGTTTGTGGTACTGTAGTGGACCCAAAATCAACAGCAGGAATGAGGCTATCAGTGACCTCTCCAGCATGACAGATTCCCAGTTTCTGTTTGGATCACAATTTTTGCCTGAAAACATGCAGGGAATGTTGCAAGACACAGCCTTTTCAAACAAAACATCTGGTAGTTCACAGTCACAGGAGGTAGGTCTGTACTACGCTTACCATCTCTTTCGACCCAAATTGTCAGATAGAACAATTGATCACTCAACCTTCAGTAGACAATGTTAAAGCCATTCCGGACACTGACCGTGACTTATTTGGTAACAACCTTAAATAACCAGACATCTATATCCTCAATAAAATGCTATCTATGCATGTATTTCGCCTCAGCACCTATGAATAGGCCTACTGGTTCTTTATTTACTTCGTAGTTAACAGTACAGTGGAGTACACCAATTGTTATATTAGGACACGTAGGCCTGACCTACAGTGCTGTTTGAAAGTATGTGAACTCTACAGTGATGGCCATAATATGTTGTATACAATTGCACATGAGGTTCACATGATTTCAGGGTGCAAATCTGTACGCTGTAAGTGTCAATCACATAAGATCATGGTGCAGCCAAAAAGAGTATTAAAACAAAAATAATGACTGGATTGGCTTTATAAGCAATTCAAGTTAGTGGATTTGCTTGAAATCAAATTTTAGCTTTTCTGTTTTTAATGAGCTGTTTTATAATAAGATGATTATTGGTTTCAGGCAAGTGAGCCCAAGCCTTTAAGCAGTTACCATACCAAACCGTTCCTTTGTGGAAATAGCAAGGACACTGCAAAGGCATCATGCTTTTCAAGTGGCAAATCTCTTGGTGTGCTAGACAGATTTGAAGAGGACAAGAAAAGGGCGAAAGAAAAGTTTGAGAGGTAACTTTGTCTCATGACGGTTGCCTACTGTATGTCCAGGATATTAGGTTTCAATTTAGAATGTTTGATTTGTGAATTTGGTTGTTTATTTATTGTCTTTTATTGCATGTTTTCCCAGTGACATTCTCACTTCTGGATTTCTTCGTGACAACCTTGAATGTGTAAGGCAAATGTCAAAAACAATACATTATTGAAAGTTATAATATGATTATATGATGGTGAAAACCCCTGCTTCTACGTGTGTTTCAGATCAAGCTTGCTGTAAATCATATTGATCAGAGCAGTATGTCTGGCAAAAAAGGCTTTGCTGACTTTGAAAAGAGACGTATGTTGATTTGAATACTTTTTATATAAATTTGATATTTTAGGCCATGTTATGTTAAAACAAATCAATTATCTTCTTCATTTTGACAATTTGCTGAAAAGTAATATATTTTGTTGTGTAATTAGTAAACCCAGCTCATTTCAAGCTCACTTTTCCACAAAGACCAGCCAGTTGCTCACTGCTAGCTACACCAGAATAGGGAACACCGTGGTGAGGGTCATGAAATATTGTGTGAATAAAGTCAGATTTTATACTGCCAGGATGTATCTTCATAATGCACTGTAAAGACAGCAGTTGTGCCACACACACACACATAAGAAGCCAAAATAGCCAGTTTGGTTGCCTTCAAACGTAGCAGAATTTGTTTGCTATCTTTTACAGTGCAGCAAAACATAGCCAGTTTACAGGAAGGGTTTGCACAGCAGTTTGAGGCCATGCAGAATAAACTGAGCACCCAGAATCAGATGCTGAAGGAGATGGATGAGAGAACCGCCAAGGTGAGAACAGGTGAAATGTCTCCTGCGGTTGAGTTTACACCTTATAAAGACATGATTAATAAGAGTTCGTAGTGAGCATTATACACACACTATTTGTTTATGGGTGTCTGGTGGAATCCAAAGCCCTCCCTCTGTTGTTTGGACACACGTTGTTATTTCCTCATCTGTGTTTCTTATCAATGTCCCTTTTGTGGGTCCTTCCCTGGGGTTTATTGACTGTCATTATTTGGTTCTCACAACAGTGTAACATTTCTGTGTACTTGTTGTTTTTTATTAAAAGTTCTCTTATCCCCAAAGTGGTGTACTATTTGACATGCTAATTCGGATAATTCCATAAGACCACAATCGAGGTTTAAGTAACTGTGGCTAAAAATCACACTGTTGTCTTCTGTCCCAGACAGATGCAGCAGCTACAGCACTCAGCTCTCACATGCAGGGCCTTCTGCAGGATGTAGCGGTCCTGAGACATGAGCAGAGTGAAGTACAGCGCATGTTAGGGGAAGTCCTGGGCCTCGCAGGCACTCTGGTTTCCCGGCACACCTCTGAGCCCCCGCCCGTGGCGGTCGGGCTGACGGATAGCATGGTCCAGACGTCACCAGGACTGGTGGAGAGGATCAGCCGGGTGGATGAGGATGGCATGGTCCAGACGTCACCAGGACTGGTGGAGAGGATCAGCCGGGTGGATGAGGATAGCATGGTCCAGACGTCACCAGGACTGGTGGAGAGGATCAGCCGGGTGGATGAGGAGAACAGGCACTTGGAAGGTGTAGGTCTTTGCGGTGCAATCGTGGCCACAGCACCTCAGAATGCATCGGGTGGTGTAAGTGAAGGGGAAGGTGGAGGTGGGGCAGCAGGGCAGCTGCCCTCTGCTGGTAGGGGACTCTCTGAGACATGTAACCAGGGAAGAGCCACGAGGAGATGCACACTGAGAGGCAACAGACAGTGGGAACAGCCTCTCCGGACCAGAAAGAGGGCATTGGTGCCACCACAGAGTTGTGGCGTTCGGCCTAGGGGCAAGAACCAACAACCTATCAAACAGCATCAGAAGCCGGACAACAGGTCAGCGGACAAGGAGCAGCATGATCCCAACTGGGTACATATGGACAGTGTTACAGAACCACAGCAGGAACCAGGAAGATACTGCCTCCCTTTCAGGATGTGGTCCCAGGACAGTAACCAATCTGGGAACGCTGGGCTCGCTTGGGATGAAAAGCCACCTGAGCCTCGGGTTGAGGTTCTAACATCAGAGAGGAAGAGAGGCTTCTGGCAGCTGTTTGACATAAACTGTGATTCTGATTGACTCAGGAAAGACATATTTTGTGTTTGGTTAATCTCACACATTTCATTCACACAAATAAAAAAATACATGTTGTATTGTTTCATAATGCTTGTTCTCCAAACCATTTGCATTGTAAATGTTTGATTTATTATAAAGAATGAAATGGCTAATGGGTTACGATTTATGATTTTCTTTTGTGATAAAATGTACAGAAATTAATCATGCCCAGAAAACAAAATTGTTCGAGGAAGGGATTAACTAAATGGTGTTATACTCAAACACAAGGCATAAACTGTCCATAGTACTGCATTATTTTGGGTTTTGGAGTTCTCTATAGCAGTTAGGGACAGCCTCCCTGTTGTCATACAGGAGAAGCTACAAGAGGAGGCCAACACTAGATCAAGCCCGAGCAAAGACCATTCATCTGAAACTTTATTTGCATGAGAAAAATACATTCAAAACCGATATAAAAACATTGTTAATGCTTTTATTTTTGTATAACAATAAAAAAACTAATTGCTAACATATTTACAAGCTGCATGTCATATTAAGGTATGTTGACAATTGATGAGATAACTAAGTTGGGCTTATACAGTTCAAGTGCAGCGTTGTTTTGTGCAGTTTTAAACACGGGGTTGTAAGCATCCAAACACCAGCATGCAACAACATGCACCACCAGGTCCAGTTAGCATGTAGACCAGGGGAGGGCAAACTTTTTGGCTCGGGGGGCCACATCAGGATTTTGAAATTAAGGGCCACACTTGTTTTTGTAATTTGCTAATAATAAATGAGAAAAGGGCACAAGTTAAAACATATAGTACATATGTACAGTAGATCCCTTTTTATGTGTAAATAGTTTAAATTCTGACTGAGATGTGTAAGAATGGGCTGGTGAGTTGTTTTTATCTCCCCTCAAAACCATTTTATGAGCTTCCGCAGGCCGGATGGAACAGCCTCGGGGGCCGCATTTGGCCCCCGGGCCGTAGTTTGCCCACCCCTGATGTAGAGGAAGGTCTATTTATAGCTGAAAAGGGCTCCTCAGGAGCTGTTGCTTGTCACTGCGTTACTAGGTCTGCAGGGGGAGACATTAGCTCCTGGGGATTTAGGCTTGCCACTAAGCAGACGTCATAGGAGTTATGCATCAGCACGCTCCTGGCCATGACAGTCCATCGATTCTCCCAGGGGTCGAGTTCCAGGATGTCCTTGATTATATCTTCATGTCGATCTAAGGGAGACAGGGATTAGGAAAGGCCAGGAATATAATTTTGTTAAAAATATATTTGTTGAAACACAACACATGGTGGGTTGTACAGGAATCACCTAAATTAGCTGTTTGCCCTCATGAAACAAATGAAGAGACGTACCACATTAAAGTTGTACAATGTACACATTAATGCCATCTTGGATAATACTTAGGGATGTTTCCTATAACCTTTAAGTGTGGCAGTGAAATTAAACAGCTGTTGCTACAGTCAACTTGTTCCTAAAGGGACAGATCATCTTTTACTCAAAACTGGCTTGAATGTATAACAGGAAAGTAGGTTTAGTTACCGGCTCCCTTGTAGTATCCACACACATATATCTTGCCCCCTACTACCCCGGCGTTGGACGAGTTGCTGCGTAGGGATAGCTGTGGAGAGGGCAGTCTGGGGCCTTTCTTCCAGGCGTTAGCGTCAGGGTTGTAGATTTCCACAGCATCAAGACAACGACGGGACTGGCCACGATCAACCCCCTCACAGCCAATGCCGCCTGTTTTTTAACAAAACATCATATATTCAAATGGGGTTTGTTTTTCTGTACTGAAAATAACAACATTGGCACATTTTGTGTCGAAATGTGTTCAGGAGGAGAACATGAAGGATTTCTGTAGGTGACGCAAGATATAGAAGAGCATACACTAGGAGGAATAATGTATAATAAGCTCAAAGTCCACTTTTGTAATGTTTATCTAGTAAACCGTACCCATCGCATAGATTTCGCCATTGAGCGCCACAGCGCTGAAGCGGTACTTGGAGTACTCCATGGGTGCCAGCTCTGCCCACTTGTTGGTCTCCGGGTTGTACTCCAGCAGACGGTTGCTCAAGCGGTCGGGCTCGTCGTCCATCCTCCAGCACTGCAAGGGACGGGTGTAGAGTTAAGGGAACGAGGGGGGCACGGGGGGGTGTTGGCTCACAGTCATGCACTGCTGCCTCAGCCTCGAGCACAGTGTGTACACCAGTGTGATCAACAGTACATAGGCGTGGTGAAATTGAGCCCTGACCTATCCGTGCACACATTGCGCAAACACACACACACACACCTTGTCCATATTCAAATTAGAAACCTGACCAAAACCCCTGAGCTAAAATGGCTGTTTTGGTTGCGTGGACCAGCCAAATCTCATAAATTCTCTAGACTTCCATGGTTTAGTATGCATGTCTGGCTTTTTGGTACTCAAGCACATGTGCACACACAGACTCAGTGTCAGAATCAGCGACCGTCACAATATCAAACCAAATCATCACCTGTGGAGTTCGACCCCCGAGGACGTAGAGGCGGTCCTTCAGACGGACAGCGGCGTGATAGGCTAACGGCAGGGGCAGTGGGGCGGCATTGCGCCACGGCCCACCCTTCAGGGACCAACGCGCCACGGAGTTGGTGATCAGGTACTGGTTCTTTAGCTTCATCTGGCCTCCCAGCAGGTAAACAGTATCGCCCAGTGCACCCACAGCATAAGAATCTCTGTACTCTGCCGAGCTCAGGTGCTCCCAGGTCCCCTGGGCCTCCACCCTGTACCTGAGGTGGCAACCGCGAGTAAGAGTTAGGGGCTATTAGATACCATGCTAACATGGTAGGGTAAGGGTTAGGGGCTATTAGATACCATGCTAACATGGTAGGGTAAGGGTTAGGGGCTATTAGATGCCATGCTAACATGGTAGGGGAAGGGTTAGGGGCTATTAGATACCATGCTAACATGGTAGGGTAAGGGTTAGGGGCTATTAGATACCAATGCTAACATGCTAAAACCAAGTGTTACAAAAGCCCATAATGAGGCGAGCCTCTGTTTTGATTTACTGAACTGCCACTCTGCATATAAACAGCATTCCTCTGACCTTCACTCTCATTGCTGACCCAACACGTCTATTACCGCTGATGATTTACACACAACGACGCTGCTCTTCCAGGCTCCTACCTGAATATCTCCACATTTCTTTCCAACTGCCTGGCCATTTTCCTCACCCCCGCCTCCCCGGCCACCACGATCTCGTTGCC
Source organism: Novumbra hubbsi (assembly GCA_016801125.1). Taxonomy (NCBI): domain Eukaryota; kingdom Metazoa; phylum Chordata; class Actinopteri; order Esociformes; family Umbridae; genus Novumbra; species Novumbra hubbsi. The sequence goes on from JACXGK010000068.1 coordinate 133,602, forward strand.
CTCGGTGACGACCCCCGCGCAGACGTATCCAAGGATGTCTGCGTAGCACGGGGATGTGATGTAGTGGGTGTGGCCGGTGGCCGGGGCGTAGCAGAAGCTGCGCTCGGAATAATTCCCGTACCGCGACCGAATCCCTCCGCCCTCGTTGCCGATGCAGAGCAGTAGATCCGTGGTCTCCATCCCATAGCGCAGCTTCAGTTTACGGGGAACTGCAACCTGGTGCCTCCCTGTCGCCTCCTCCATTACCGCCAGACACTCCGTATCCACTAACAGGGACATGTTCCTCTTCATGGCCTCCTTCAGGTAGTCAGGGGCCACCAAGGCAAGACGCACCTTCCTCAGGAGTTCGGCGAGGTGTCTTCTCCGTCCGTCCTCCACCCCAAAGTCCTGCTTGACCCAGCTCAGCACCACGTCCAGGATGGTCTCCTCCCGCGACACGTTAAGGTCGTCCGAGCTCAGCAGCGCTCCCAGCTGGTGGGCCTCAAGTTCCAGGATCTCCTCGCTCGTGCACACCTGTGTGAAGTGCGTACGCAGGTATCGCTGGGCGTGGTCGGCCAGCTCTTCCGCTCCGAGGTCACGGGCGTAGTAGTACACCCCGAGACAGTTGGAGGAGTCCATGTTCTCCTTCATGTGGCTCTGGCAGCGGTTGAACACCTCATCCATTTGCAGTAGGAAGGCAGCGATCGAGACTCCCTGTACGTTGGTGTTGTTGAGCGGGAGACTGGAACCGTACATGTAGTTCAACAACAGAGCCAGGCTGTCAGCCGGCGTGTCGCGCAGAAACACCTCCTTGGCGCTGCACTCCCTCAGGCCACAGGTGAACATGACCCGGAAGTAGGGGCTGAAGGCTGACAGGACCACGCGGTGGCAGGGGAAGCTTAAGCCCTCCGCCACCAGAACCACATCCGTCAGCTTCTCTGTCTCCCTCATCTTCCTCAGCTGGTCCAGAAGACCCAGGCTGTGTTTGATTTTCAGATCCATTTGGATCAAGTGTTTATCAGGCAGCAGTAACTCGGGAAAAAAGTCATAAAATGTGAATTTAATTTTAGTTTTTTTGTCCACATGTGTCAGTGTGAAGGTTTTAGCTAAAAAAAGGGACATAAAATAAAACAATTTCAGTGTTGATCCCATAAAGTTCTGTTCATTGTTTACATTTGCTGTATTTTCCAATAGTTAAATAAATAGTTATTTATTAGTCAAAAAGGGCATAAGAGTTAGTGTTTAAATACACTATCATTAGCAGTTATGAGCTTTTCATCCTGTAATTCCAAGGTCTCACATTGACACCTAGATCACAGCATAACAGTGCCGCAACTAAAGCATGGTAATGCCCTGTCTGGCGCTGTATAACCAGGGATTCCTTGTCAAATGAGGACCAGAATCATCTTTCACCATGCACTGTGTTACTTAAGCCTTACACCCCTTAGTCTAACATCAATCAAACAGTATCTGAGCCTATTTAATCACACCCTACCGGTCAGTACGAATCCTCCAATTCCAGTAGACCATAATTTTCATGGGTCAGGCTGCAGGCGTTGTTTTTTCATTGTGACTGAATGTGTCTAGGAGAGGGGTCAGAGAGAGAGAGAGAGACAGGGGGCATAACTGTCCCCACTGAAACACAGCACTGTTTTCCCTCCCCTTCCCCTGCTGACTGCATGAATGCCTTGGCCCTCTGAGCTGAGCAACACACCTCAAAATAGACTGTGATATGGCCAGTGGAACGGCAACTGGGTCAGAGAGGCACAGGCACGCAAGAGTGAGGATCACGGTGTGTTTTAACATTGTATAATGTCAGAATAACACATGGTCATCAATGCTCTTATTTTGAGCCATCTCAGTCCCATGTAAGGCATGTGCAATGGGGAATGGAACCAGGTGGCTTGAGGTCTGGATTCAAATTTCACAGCATTTCTAGGTAACACTTTATTTGGATAGACAATCTGTAGAGGCTTGACAGACTGTCTACAGACTATCAATAGCATTTCAGTTAATAATCTAGTTATCCTAACCTTAATTCTAATCCTATCCCTAATCATCTTGTTGGGGTCCAACCCTACCGTGGCAAATGGCATACTCTACCAACTGAGCTCAACAGGACCCCTGACAACAGTCACTAAAGTAATCATAATACTAATCATCACAAAGTACAATCATTCAGTTGAACCTTTGTCGATGCCACTCAGTAACATGATAAATATTATTTGGAGATATGTTGAGACCAACCAAAATAGAGAATAGATGAACCTCATGGAAGCCTGTGATAAAAAGTAAATAAACAGAATAATGGTAATGCAAAGTGGCATTTCAAAACCTTTATGGATACTAAGTAAATTAGTTCAACGTTTCAAGATATCCGTTCCCAGTAGAATAGTGAGAGTCTCCTATATTGTTTTACAGATCATTCCTGTTCATATCATATACTATAATCTGATCATTTGGGATGTGTGTATCTGCGGATTGGGGTAAAAAAAAAAAAGAATTGTCGATAGAAGTAAATTAAAATTGAATTTGCAAAGTTAGTCGAAGGTTGCAAAAGTTAATCGAAGGTTGGTAAAAGTTAGTTAGAAGGTTGCTTAAAACAAATACCAGGTCAACTGCCCAGCGATACTCCACACTCAAATGTTTCCGCATTTAAGTGGCCTCCATTAACAAAGACCTGTTGTGTTCAATTAGATGGGAAACTCAATACTTGAAATGAAAGAGGATGTCAATCCATAAAAAATGTTAGACTATTGATGGACTTGGTGTTCCTACCAGGTACCAGAGCAAACACATTTCTTTAAGGCTTGATTAATAATCATTAATCAAAATTACAATGCATCTATTTCAGTACTTGGTCAGGTTATGCCTGAATATGAAAGTGTCACATTGGTTGTTGGCCAGCATCAGTTACTTAATCTGTTTAACATAACAACTGTCTGCTTTTCCATTTGCAATTAATAATCTATCAATTCCCTGATGTTGCTATTTCCATAACCCTTTTCCACATCCTATCCTTCTGTCACCCGCCTCTAAGTCAGCTGCCTGTAATAGATGACAGGACCAGTGTGTCATCAGCTACATGCTGCCTTGCGTTTTCATGGCTCATTAGCATCACTTTTGCTGTTCGGGGAATATGGATGAAACGCCTTCCTATGACCAAAGTACAACGCAGCCCGGATGCCCAGGACATCCAGCAACGGGGGCTCTTCAAGACTTGATAAGAAAGAAATCCTCCTTGTTAGTCATTACCAGCTATCCCATACACATAGGGATTAATCATCCCTCTCAAACACACACACACACACAGCATATATAAAGAAAGGTCTAGTGGAAATGGTGGCATTTAACTGAGAGACAGAGCAACCTCAGTAAATAGAAATGCCCCCCATGCTTTTGTCGAGAAGATGAACATTGTTTTGTTTATAGAAAAGTGTTATTTGGTGTTTGTGAAAAACCCAGTCTATACCATCCGTAAAGGGTACTGAGGCACTTGAAGTCCCTCACATAGTCTGATCAGGGTCATCTCTACAATAAGGACAAATCGTAAGGTGGTTATGGGGGCAGGGCGGAGGGCTATGGGGTTTAGAGTGGAGAGGGATGTGCTGGACGAGCAGGGACTAGAGGAGCTGGCTCAAAGAATGGAGTACACCGACACACACCTTCCTCTGAACGAGCGGATAAAAGAGTCCTTCAGGTATGGCGTGTGTGTGTCTTTCTCAATGTTCTTAAATAACTGGGATTAAGATATTATTTAAGCGAGAGTTCGGGATAACTGACTTTTCTAAGCTGGTTATTTTCTCAATTTCATCGTATTTCTGTGCTACGTCATTTATATACCGTGGCGAATTTTACTACAACGTTCGGCTCCTGACTCAGCGCTCACGATCTGCAGGCCTACCGGTATATTGTGTATTGTGGAATAAGTGGCGTTACCAGGGTATATATTTTTGTAGGGCTAACCCCAACGCTTGTTTTCTTGTCCGCTTTCCGGTCCTGCCCTAACCTATATCTTTAACGTCAACCCCTCGGTATAATTTTTAACCCTGGCCATAACCCTAGCTTCACGTCCACGTCTAATTCCAACCTAAATCTCTCGTGGGTCTGTTGGTTCCTAACCCCTCCCAGATGCACTGTACCCAGGCTGAAACGCACTGTGGTGGGCTGTCTGCCTGTCCTCTACTGGCTGCCCCGCTACTCTCTCTGGGACTACGGCATGCCAGACCTCATTGCTGGCATAAGCGTGGGCATCATGCACCTGCCACAAGGTACCGTGGGATTACAATGGCAATTACTAATGGTAACAACAGAAACCAACTGCCTCCCTCCCTGTGAGCATCCATAAAACGGGTGTTTAGCTACGAATCAACGTTTTTAAGACACAATTTGAGATGCTGTGTTTGGTGGTTTGCTGAGAGGGTTGTGGTATCAACTTTGGTGTCTGCAGGTATGGCATATGCATTGCTAGCCTCCTTGCCCCCGGTGTTTGGGCTATATACGTCCCTCTATCCTGCACTAGTCTACTTCTTCTTCGGGACATCAAGACATATTTCCATAGGTAAGTTAAAACGATTCGGGTATACGTGTTTGGGTGCATACATGCTTGAATGTCTATTTTCACCTAAGAACCCAGTAAAACATGTTGCACAGGGGCCCATCCTAATTCAATTACACCACAGATATAATGTAATCACTGGCCACCTATGACCAGGTCTCCCACAGGAAACAGCTGTTCTGAGCTCTCTTTCGTGTGTAATTATGCAGAATAAATGGACTTAAATGAACGCTGTGTCTTTAGGTACCTTTGCCGTGCTCAGTATCATGGTTGGAAGTGTGACAGAGAGGTTGGCACCCGACAAGGACTTCCTGATCATGATCAACGGGACAAACTCCACAGAGGTGGACATTGCTTCCAGGGACTCCTACAGGGTCCAAGTTGCTGCAGCTACCAGCATCCTAGGAGGAATCATCCAGGTCTGCAAAAAGAGAACATTAAAATACAGTCAAGAGCCATGGCACGGCAACAATACAAACCAAGCCCTCATAGAAGAACCGTCCTGACAGGAACTGCCTGTACCCTCGATTCAGTGTGTTTGAACGCGTCCTCTTCCAGGTGGTTCTGGGGCTGGCGAGGTTTGGGTTTGTGGGTACCTACCTGTCCGAGCCACTGGTGCGGGCCTACACCACAGCAGCCGCCACTCACGCTGTGTTGGCCGTGATTGGCCAGCTTTTTGGGGTGTCAATCACACGCTTCAGCGGACCTCTATCACTAGTGCACGTGAGTACCGCGTGTGTGCGTGTGCACGTGCAGGGTGCATTACACCTAAACTCACCCGATGCATAGTGGCAGCGTGTGATAATGTCGGGGTTTCTGTGGACCTCAGACCCTGGTGGAGGTGTGTTCCAAACTGCCCCGGGCCCACCTCCCCACTCTGGTGGTCAGCGCCGTGTCCGTTGGGTTTCTCATCGCAGCGAAGCAGATAAACTCCGTCATCAGCGCCAAGCTGCCCGTGCCCATCCCAGTGGAGCTCATTACAGTGAGTCCCAGTCAGTTTCAAACACACACACACACACACACACGTCTTTTTCTTGAATGCTTTGCAGGACAGGAAAGAGAGGAAAGACAGAAGATTGTTGTATGAAATAACACTGGACCAGATTCGAAGACATCATGTATAGGTACATGTTCACTTCAGGCAGCCGCTTAGACCACTGGACGGACCAGCCTGTTTACTCGCTATTTCTATTATTTTAATACCTCTGTCAACTTAAAGGGCTTTACATGAATTTGGACTTGACATTAGTTTCCTTCGTTTGGTTGTTCGGCAGAGAAAAAGGATGTGTGCCATGATGACAGGCCGTGCCCTTCTGCATGGTCACACAGAGAAGTGCAGAATGTCCCCTAATCTTAAACAAACGAGCTGAGTCAACTATGAGACCATGTCAATGTAATGTATTAAGTGTCTTACACAGCAGAAACAGAGATTCCATAAACTAACGATTAGGCACACTTCTGGCTTCTGATTGACCGGACATACAGTGAATTCACTGAATGATTGACAAGAAGTTCTCATGTTATCAATTTCTCTAAGAGTGTGCCCAATTTGTATTGAAAATTTTGTTTTTCTATTTTCGAAAAAGATTGTGTCTGCAACGGCGATATCTTTCTACACCCAACTAAGTGGCAACTACACAATCAAAGTAGTTGGGGAGATTCCCAGTGGGTGAGTAAAAGAGAGTTTTGCACTGAATGGTATGTGTGCGTGTGGATGATATAGTGCAGGGGTCTCCAAACAGTTCCACGGAGGGCCGAGTGTCTGCAGGTTTTAGTTTTTTCCTGTAAATTGGTTCCAGGTTCAGACCTAAATAACCAGATGAGGGTAGACCTAACCAATCAGTGACATAATGAATCAATCAAGTACAAGGTGAGAGTGAAAACCTGCAGACACTTGGCCCTCCGTGGAACGGTTTGGAGACCCCTGATATAGTGTTTACAGGTAAAACCTGCAATGAATTCATTTTGTGTCGAATTCTACTCCCGAGGATGTCTGTTGACCTCTGGTCTTGCTAGTATTTTTGATTAATATCATTCATGCTGATTCATGGATCACACATCTGGTATTAACCTGACCTCCACATCCTCTGTCTTTATTCAGCCTGGCTGCCCCAAGGCTACCGGACACAAACCTGTTTGGACAGGTGATCGGAGATGCATTCGCCTTGGCCATTGTGGGCTACGCCATATCCATCTCCCTTGGGAAGACGTTTGCTCTAAAACACGGCTACAAGGTGGACAGCAACCAGGTGACAGTGCAACTTGTTGTGTTGTTCCAGCACCTTCCAAAAGCCAGCGAAGCAAGGGATTTCCTTGACTTTCTTCACACACTTCACCGTCTTCTTATTCGTTTAGCTCTACTTTGCGTGCTTTAGATAATCAACCATAACTGATGGTGCTTCCGGACCAACGTCTGTAGTTTATCATCCTCTCGTGGTCAAATGCCCAATGGCTTTCATCTGTCACCCCTCTAAATGCTGTAGGAGCTGGTGGCGCTGGGTCTCAGTAATGCTGTAGGGGGTTTATTCCAGTGCTACGCTGTCTGCTCCTCTATGTCCCGTAGCCTCATCCAGGAGAGTACTGGAGGCAAGACGCAGGTCAGAAAAATCCTGCCAAGTTTTACATGAAATGTGAAAATGATAGCTTCAGATGCTTTTACCGAGAGCCACTTAAGGTAACGCGACATTGAAGTGCGGTGCGTGTATATCTTATGTGAAAGCATAACCGGATGCTGATGCTTTAAAACAGATGGCTGGAATTGCTTCTGCTGTGATCGTGTTGGTGACTGTGTTGAAGCTGGGGCCACTGTTCCAGGAGCTTCCCAAGGTATTATCTTGACCTAATATTTGAAGTCCACAGTTCATTACAACCGGTTTGGGACTGTGTTGTTTCAGAATAAATGTCTGTATGCACGTCTATTCAAGTGATTCTAAGTGTAGTATCCCATTTGTGTATGATTGTTATCACTAGTTGAATACACTAACATGTTCGTTTCTATACCAGGCAGCGCTTGCGGCCATCATTTTTGTTAATCTGAAAGGCATGTTCAAGCAATATTATGACATCATCACTCTCTGGAGAAGTAGCAAGGTTGATCTGGTGAGAAGTGTGTTGGGTCCTTAAACACGGTTATGAATTAACAAAACAAAGATAGATCAGTTAGGAACCTTCATGTACATTAACAACCCATTACTAGGCGGTAGATAAGCGTCCTCCTGTTACCAGGCGGTCTGGCTCGTGACCTGGATGTGCACTCTGCTGTTGAACCTGGACTTGGGCCTCGGCGCGTCCATCATTTTCGCTGTGCTGACCGTCATCTTCAGGACGCAGCTGTAAGACAACTCCTCACCCTGACATGTTTCTCAACTAGTCCCTCGGTGTGTTGTAAGAAACCGAGAGGCATCAGCAGCTCTTCCAGAAGACGACGCCTTTTAAGAATCCAGGTAGCAAAGTGCCTCAGGTGGTCAGCATGCTCTGTCTTCCTTCCTTTCAGGCCCAGGTACTCGGTCCTGGGACATGTTCCGGGCACGGAGCTCTACCTGGACATGGAAACACACAGAGAGGTGACACATCATCCAGCAGAGAGAAACATCAGTGGGTGATGATGTGTGAGAGGGAACACATTCTAACCTTGTTTGTTGTGTGTGTGTGTGGGTCAGGTGAGAGAGGTCCCCGGCATCACCATCTTCCACTCCTCTGCCACTGTGTACTTTGCAAACGCTGATCTCTACCTGGACGCTTTGAAAGACAAGGTGCCTTTTTTGTACCACTCTAACCCTGTTGGTAATGTGCCTGGAGCAGAAATGTGCCCTTTGTCCAGATCTCGTCAATATGCATGTTTGGACTGGTATAGGCAATTAACAATTGACACATCATGATATTATCGTGAGCAGACCTTACAAGTCATGTTTCAGATGAAGGACACGGTAAAACCAGGTGTGCATGGGGCTTCCAAAGGTAACAGTCATTTGCCTTTCTGGACTGCATCCTCAACTGTACCCTATTTCCTACATGGTGCACGTCTTGTGTAGCCCTTTGTGACACAGCCCTGGTGTTTACAGACATCAGGCCAACCCGTGGAGCAGGTTATGGATGTGTTGTCAGTAAACTGCTTGTTTGGTTTTCAGAGCGGACTTGACATCAGCAAGATGATCATTTACAAGAGGAGACAAGAGGCCAAGCAGCGACGCAGAGAGAAGAGAGCAGAGAGGAGAGCGAAGAGGGAGGCCGGGAGAGAGGTGGGACACGTGGACAAGCCCTTCATATACATTAATGACCCGATCCGCCCTGGAATTCCTCTGTTGTCCATGTCTGTACGGTGCAGAGGCAGGCTCTGAAAGCCGCCGAGCGGAAAACGGCGGTCTTCACGGTGGAGGAGGCGGGCCGATGGAACGAGCAGGGGGGCGGAGACAGAGGCCAGGGGGAGTCGCTGGGAGAGGACCAACCGGGCTGGTGCGGCCGCGAGAACGGCACGGTGTTCGTCGTGCCAGCGACGCCGCGACCGCCGGGCGAAGAGTGCCGCTGGGAGTACCTGAAGGGCGGCGGGGACCCAGACAGCGCCACCCTGGGGACGGTGTCGGAATTGCAAGACGGCGACACCACCACCCTGTGCTCCAGCAGTGAGGACACGCTGAGTCGGGAGCTGGATAAGGTCTCCCTGGGATCACTGGGAAAGTGGACCTGGGACATCCACTCCATTGTCCTAGACCTGTCCACAGCCAACTTCATCGACAGCGTCGCTATCAAGACCATGAAAAATGTTAGTACAGGTGACGGCAAGTGGGGGGGAGACGAGCTGTGAGATAACCGATAAGACCTCGTATTAAGAGGGGAACATCGTCAGCAGTAGGTGCACACAATGATCGATGTACCGGGATTATAATGGTTTGGTAAGTTTGTTAAATGCGTTAAACATCCTCCTTTCCTTTCAATAGATTTTCCATGACTTTGGGGAGATTGACGTTACCGTCTACATGGCTGGGTGTCAGGGTGGGTAAACCCGCTAATCTGTAGCTCATGAACGGAGAACTCTTTTAAATCGGATGTGTGAACATCTCTCACTTTCCACATCCAGTCTCTGTTGTGGAGCAGTTAGAACTGGGAGGCTTCTTCTCGGAGTCCATCAGTAAAGGACGTCTGTTCGCTACGGTCCATGATGCCGTGTTACACTGCCTCGGGCACCAGGGAATGGCCACACCCAGCTTGGAGTATTCACTGGTGAGACACATGCATAACACAAAGCACAAACAACACAGCAGAACAACGGTTAAATGGAAGATACGATACAAAAGGCTGTGTAAACACGGTACATATCATTGCAGGAGATTCCGTGCAGCAGCAAACTCTGAGGTCCCTTACTGAAGTTGGACAAGCATATTAGGTGTGAATGTATAGTCTTCTGTTATAGGGCTGGCCCCTGTCCAATTAGAAACTAAATGGGACTATATAGGCATATACTATGTATACGGTAGGTCTAATTAAGTCATGTTTTTGTTTTGTAGCAAAGTCACTGTATAAAACCACCTGTATCAACATTGTAATAAAATGCTTATTGAACAAAAGCCAATGTGTGTCTGCAGCTGCCAGAGCATTCTTAAAAGCAGCTTGGCCAATGAGCTTTACAACCTCTGTGACTCAGTATTCAAATCTAAAGTATTCTTTATTAGGAGCCGAGGAAAGTGATTCAGTGCATTTTGAAACAAACATCAAACAATGTAAACAACAAACAAACAATGATGTGAAACAAAACATATGTAATAAATAAACAAGAAAAATAACACTTCGATCCAGTAGGTAGAGTAAATTGAAACGTGTTGGATGTAATTGAGATAATATTAAAAAAATTGTCTATACATAAAATAATTATAAAATTAAAAAACAACAAGCTGTGTAACGTTTAAGTAGCAGTTAACGTGCATCATCACAGAGTATGGGGATCTTTGGGTGATGACATTGTCAAGCTACAACACTGAGAAGAGCAGATACAGCATCTAACATCATCTCTCTAGTCTAATGGCTAGAGCCTATGGCTATGTTTAACATGACACTGGAAAAACCTGTACACAGCCATAACATAACAGCTAATAGGAAGGTACGTATACATGCAAATAGAAACATGATCAATCCATCTCCACAAAGTGTGTATTAGAGTGAGTCATTCACAAAAACATTTACAATACATATACCATATCTTAATTTGATCATTCAGTAGTTGCAGAAAGTTTCCCCTACAGAAATAACTGCAAGTTGTATGTATACTGAATGTTTAAAAAGGCTTTTAAACATTGAAATGACCACTTCAACATATTCCCTAACGAATGTTGTGTAACCCATACAGAACAATATAAAACACATATAAATTCATATTTCCTGTTGCTGTCGGATTCTTTTAATGTTATGCTCAAATTAAGATATGGCAGGTAAAATTGTGCAAACATAAATATATTGTAAACAAAGTTTGGAATCATGTATTAATTCAGCTGTGGGAAAACAACAAATAATGGAACACACATGGAAATCTGAAGGTTTTCTTTCTCATTGCATAAATCCAAAGTGACCACAGTCCCTGAACGGTAAATATCTCTATGCAGGCTACGGGCATCGTTACGCGTTGTCATGGGGGGGTTGTGCACAGCAAGACAGATTAAAGTTTGGTTGGGCTTGGTTTGGGAGGTGGTAGGGAAACCTCCTGGGAGCCTTAGGCTGGAGAAGAGGGGTGAGTGAAGTCTAGGGCCACTAACTACCGAATGTCCGGTCCGTCCCACTACTCCTTGAGACTCTGCCAGTGGACCAGCGTTGGGAGGTTGGAAGTACTGCAATCGGTGGACCCAAGGGGAGGTCACTCTTTTGGGTTCCCAGTCACTCTTAATCGGTGGACCCAAGGGGAGGTCACTCTTTTGGGTTCCCAGTCACTCTTAATCGGTGGACCCAAGGGGAGGTCACTCTTTTGGGTTCGCAGTCACTCTTAATCGGTGGACCCAAGGGGAGGTCACTCTTTTGGGTTCCCGAAGGCAGCTACAGTTCCTGATGGGAGTCGGCTAGCTGGGATTGATCCCCGTCCCCCTCCTCCCCGTCCTCTGGCCCCTCCCCGTCCTCTGGCCCCTCCCCGTCCTGCTGGGACACCAGCTGCTGGTAGCGAGCCTGGCGCTGGTAGTCGGGGTCGATGTTGATCCAGTTATTGGCCACCCACTTAGTGCCGCGGGTGACCACACAGCCCCCGTGTAGAGAGTACTCGTCCTGCTCACCCACCCAACCTGTAAGGGAACAGGACAGTTAGTGTCCAGCAGCCACCCTGACCACAGCACAACGGATGACTGCATTACGGAGCAGTAGGGAGCTCCAGAACAGCGTTGACTGAGGGAAATGTGGTAAATTGGCTGTGTCTGCGTGTGGAGGGGGACTATATTGTCTACCTTGTCCGTCAGAGAGGTAGTTATACCAGAACACAGCTGTTCCTTTAACAGGCTTCACCCTGAGGTTGCTCTTATTGCAGTTTTTCCTTGTGTCCATAAGATCCACGTTGTTCTGAATCAAAGACTAAAAATACAAACGTACACACATGAAAACTCTAGATTAACAACAGACCAAAACAAACACTGTCATACAGATATGGTGTAAACACAGAGACCCGCGTAATGTGAAGAACGCACCACTTCCTCGTAGGTCCTGTTGTCTGCCACAGGGAACGCGGTCTCCCCGCCCTCCTCAACAGAGTTCAGGTAGAAGAGCACCGTGATGTACCTGGGAGTGCAATACACGTGCATTTATTACCCACACATGCCAGCAACCACACACAAGGAGCAGCCATGGACATGTCAGCCTTAGTGACGCATTGGCACTTCGTTGCATTCTCATGGTCTGATTTCAGTTCCAAAGTACTGGAACAAAGTGCCAAATAAACAAAACTTACAAGTTTGTGGCCACAGCAGAGATGTTACAACCCATTACAACCCATTGACTCAACACAGCTCACTGACCTGCACGAGGTCTCGAACGGTGTGGAGGCATTGGCAGCGAGGCGCGTGTGTGTGCACGCTGTCTCCGGGTACACGGGGCCACTGTCATGGTGGGCGTGGTAGTGACCCCCCTGTCCATAACGCACCACCTGCAGGGGCTCACTCAGGTCCACCAAAGCAGATGGCAGCCGGGTTAGACGGGTCACCCTGAGGAGGAAGAGAGATGGAAAGACCCTGATGACCACCGCGTTTACATTTTAAAAAAAGTTTTATTCTTGTGTTTGAACAGACTAGGCGGTCGACCCACAGCCAAATGGAGAGAGTCAGGGGTATATAAAACATAAAAGGCCCTCTGCCTCTACCAAAACAACTCTGCTGAGAGTAGACAAGTCTCTTTGTATTATCACGCCAACAAAGAATTGCTTATTTAGAGAAACTCAACCTTATCCCAGAAGCATTAGAATGAAATACTACCAGACCTATTCACTATTTACTAGAATTAGCTTGAAAGTATCACCGGCTAATTGCAAGGTCCTAACTTCTCCATCAAATTAAATATTCCATAGATATCTATCCTAGAATGAAATAGGTGAACTTTGACCACCCTGTCTCACACCACTACCACTGAGTATCATTAGGTATCTGGCTTTCTTCAATCGTCTGACATAAACCAAAGCAAAAGCGTTATCAACATAATAGTTGTTGGTTTTAAACTATATAGACGTAGATCTTATTAGGATTTGGAATTAAAATGTTAATCCCTTGCTTTAAAATCTTATTTCTCTACACACTCTTTCTACATCATAAAAGGTACTTGAAGGATATCTGCGAATTCAACATGCAACATGTAAACCATCAAAATAAAATCACACACCTCTATTCATAGAAAAAGATAAATCAATTATGTTATGTACACGAGCAACAAACTAACCAGAAGATGCAGAAAAATGGTAAGCGGTCAGAAAAGCTGTGGGTCAAAGTGCAAGGCCAGGTCAACATTTAATGGCGATGCTCTACACACCTCTTCTTGAGGTCTTGGAGAACCTGGTGTGCCCCGTGTCCCTGGTACAACCAGGTGTGTCTGCTGTTTCTGACCAACTGGCTGCTCTTCACTCCTCGCTGCTGCAGGAACCGCTGGAATGCATCACTACCCAGAAGCCTAAACTCCTCCAGGCTCAGCAGGCCTAATGCAAAGACCCACAGACAGATGAACAGGAGCCACATAAACAGGGGTCAGATAGATATAGCAAAAATATACAGAGAAGTGTCCATTTGCTAATTTAGCTATCCATGTAGCTGTCTGACAACATAAAAATAATTTAACATTTGAGCAGGATTATATCATTGTTCCTTTGCAAAGAACAATGTTATTGTTCTTGCTTTTTCTCTGGAACTGGCTTACAATGTATCCTTGTGCCACAGGAAGGTTGGGTGGGTTGTATTCTGTTAGTTATGGATTAAGATAAACTCTGTATGCATAGAGGGGCCTGACAAAAAGAGTGAAGTGCAAAAAAAAAAGACAATTCATACCGTTACCATCAGGGTCAGCCTTCAGTCCAGCATAGATCTCTCTCAGATTCTCCGGTGTGAGCCAGATACCATCCAACACCCGTGAATGGGTCAATATCTATAGAAAATACACTACAATATATCTTTATTGATCAATTATACGGAAACAACGTAAGACAATAATTTAGCCGTCCCAGTGCCGTGTTGCACAATGAAACAAATACGGAAGACCTCAACTCCGTACGCACCTCCTGCAATTGTAGCTGTCCGTCCTGGTTGAGGTCCAGGAGATTAAAGATCTCCTCAGAACTGAGGTTGAGTTGCTCCGTCAGCTCCTCCTGTCCCTCAGGCACCATCACCTGGCTCTCCATCAGACCCTTCAGCTGTGCCAGTTGTACCACCACTCGACACTCCTCCTCAGACAGGAACCCAGGGATCTCTGGAGAAAGACAGACACAGACCAGGGCTTTAGTATGGACACATACACACAGAGCTTCGGAAGAAGTTGACATGTTGCTTGGAGGGTGGCAATATAGAACAGAAGAACCTTGGTAGCGAGAACGTTACCGAACAGAAGGGGCTTTAGGCTCAGGGTCCGCATCTCGTGTGTTTTGCCTGGCACCAGTGAGACCTTCTGTACATGGCCCACCTTTCAGACACAAACACAGACTATAACCATCACGATAACATGGAACAAACAGCAGAATAGTCACACAGCAGACATGACTACTGAAATAGCCATGTCTCTCGTGCTCACCCTTATGCCTTCAAGGCGTGGGAGATAAATGGGCCGCTGAAAGCCAGAGTCTGAGCCAGATTGTTGCTGATGGGACTCGGGAGATTTGTGATGGTCACTGCCTCCATTTACGGCTTCCCCGCTGGGGCTGGCCAGCACATCCCCAGGAGTGTTGTTGTAGTGCACATAGAAAAGTAGTGCAATGACGTTGATGATGTATACATGGAAAAAGACCATCACCACCATGAAGTAGGAGCGAGAGCATACGCTGCTCTTCTGCAACGGGACCCGCTCCCGTGGCAAACTGGGTAGAGTAGGGATTGTTTGTGGCACAGCTTCATGTTCATCCCCGTCATCGCAGTCCTGTGGTTCAATCATATTGGACCTGATATGTGGATGGACCATAAGTTAATCACTGGTTTGCAATTTTAATGAGTTCCTTTATCACCCTGACGTAGAACTAGGCGTCATTCGGTTTAGCTATGTAAAATACTGGACTATGTTGCCTTTGGTAATTAGATTATTACCATTATTGCCGTTATTTAGCTAGACGACTGAGTCTGTCATAAAAGTTCCGCATGAGTGCACAACTGTCCAGACTCGTGTGATCATAATGAGTTGATCAACAATCTCTACGGTATCAGTCTGCTGGCAAGCTAATTATATTTCTCTCTCTCAAATAAATCAATTGATGTGTTAAAACATGAACGAACAAGGTGAGGTAGCTAGGTTGAACTGACAGTACCGTTACATCACACCAACCTCAGCGCTGCAGAACCTCAGCAGGGCACCGCATCCAGCAGCGAATTGTTTACGTTGCAGTTTCAACCGTCGCTGCTGCGTAGCAAGCTATCGTTAGACATAAAATACAATAGACATTTGCCATTTCAAAAGGTGCGCGATTAATTAATTCCAATCTCCTTGGTGCAGTGATCATCTATTGATATGGAAAAACGCAAAATATGCGTGCGACCTATCATTTCCAGTGGCAGAATGACAACACGTCATTGCCCACACATGCCTAGCTAGTGGCATAGAGAAGGTTAGAGGACGCGTGTATTTCCCATTGTTATGGAGTCTGAAAAAACGTGGCTATCTACAGTATACATGTTTACATTCCTGTTTTCATTAAGTTGGCTTTGTATAATGAAAGAATGTGATCTGAAATCCTCAGAAAATCTAATGATAAGTTGCTGTTTGTTTGTATTTGTTCAAATGCGATTGACTTTTGTTTGCTACTTTTTGCATGCTTTATCTACAACAAAAATAATGTTTATTGCATACTTGTTCACCATACTACATTAATACGCATCAGTAGGAAGTGAGTATACCTGCATATACCCTTTACTCCAACACTGGTAGGAGGGTGTTATATAACACAAATGTTTTATATTGAGCATACCTGCATATTCCCTCCACTACCCCCCTGCCCACCAGGTTTCTCCCCTTCCCTCGCTAACCCCGCCTACCTAACATGCCTTCTCTGTTTGTTCCAGTTGCCAGTTCGTCTTGTGGTTTCCCTGAGTCGTCCCTGTGGTCCTTAATTTATTGTGCCTCGTCCCTAGTTTGGTTTGTCCTTAGACCTCCAGTGTACCAACCCCTGCCTGCCTCGACCTCCTCCTGCTCACCCCTTGCCTGCTTTGCCATTTATGCCCACTGCTTACCAAACCTTGCCGTCCCACAACTTGTCTCTGTTCAGTGACTGTTCATATTATATTATTTATATTGAACATAGTCCCTGTAAGATGACCATGTGCTGTTTCTGAAACTAGACACTAATGTGTTTGTCCTCCTACTCAGTTGTTCACTGGGGCCTCCCAAAGGGATTGAAAAAACTGATTATTCACAATATCAATAATGTAAAGCAAAACCGGTGATCAAAAGCTTGTCTACAAAGTACAAAAAGTCAGTGGTTCCATTTATCAAAATGTTTATATTGGCGCAGGGATAGTTACATTAGCACAATTATGAATGGTAGTCAGTTTACCCTATTGATGGATAGTTTTATTTAATAAAATATCAAAGTGAGATAATAGTCTAGTGATGTGGCTGGTACTGTGTAATTATATAAAAGGGAAACAACAGAAGACACCTCATAAACGATTTTAAAACATGACTGTGAAGCAACATGGGGGACAGTGACATCAAGTGGTTTGAAAGGTAAAACTATTACTACATCTTAAAAGGAAAGAGGTCACTTTTCATTCATTATATTTCAATGAATACATATTTTACTGTTGGTTAGGGATTTGACAATATTGAAATCTAACAATATTGAAATCTATATTTTGGTTATCTTGTCATTTATTTTTCCTGTTAATGTAATTTGCTTTAAAACGTTTGATCCTATCTCCCCTGTTTCAATTCTAATTTATTCAAAGATTACAAAAAAATATTTTGTAAAGGTTGCAGTCACTTATAATTTGATGTATTTTCCTGGTTTCCTACCAGTGCTGGCCTCAGCCTTTGGAGGCCCTAAGCAAAATATGATTTGGGTGCCCCCTCTCCCCTAGTGGTCCGGGTCTCACAAGCAGGCTGGTGCCCCCTGGTGGATAGTGGAAAGTGTCCCAAACCGGACGCTAATGTTGCTTATGCCTAGGGCCGGGCCTGTTTCCAACCCCAACCTCCATCTCTGAATACAGTCAGTATGATTGATGGTTTTGATGGATTTGCGAGTGCAAAAAAGGTAAGGCAAAAAGAGGAAACCAATAAAACTGCCCCAGTAAGAAGACCAGTTCCTAAATACTATACTGTTTTCTACGTGTAGATATAAAACATCTAATGTTTTTCAGTAACAAAAGATCAAATTCCATATTGTTGCAATTTTTCTTCCAACACAAAGATCTTTTCTTTAGATCTTGAAAAAGTATGTGCACATTACGTAATTAACTAACTAACTTAAATAAGTTTCAGATGTTGCATATGATTTGTGAAAGGAACACACAGCAATGACTGTACCAATCAATTTTTATTGACTGCTGCAGTATAACAACCATTCACAACACATTCACCTACTAGTAAAGTAGACATTACAGAAGGCTGGGTGGTTGTATTTTCTCCATCACTCCAAAGCTGATCACTCCATTGCATCCTTAGGCTACAACACATGTACAGCACAGGAATGTGTCAAATTACATTTTTTAAAAGCCATAATGTTGTTTATTAGTAAGAAGAGGAATATATTATAGAGAGCAAATGATACCTTGCTGCCAATTTCCCGGCTCTTGGCTCTCAGCTTGTTGACCTGGGACTCAGCGATGTCAGCACGCTCCTGAGCTTCCTCCAGCTCATGCTGCACCTTCCTGTACCTGGACAGGTGAGTGTTGGACTGCTCCTCCTGTTAGACAAACTAACTTGTGGTCAATTGTAAAATCTATGGTAGTCAGTGTATCGGAAGTCATATTATAACTCATTATAAAGTCCTCTGCATTACCCTTTTACCTACGACCAGCAAGCCAACGTAGTCACCTGGAGTACCTCAGTCTTACTAATTTTAACATGACCAACGACATTATCTGTACTTGTACTTGTGTGAAATAAAGATAAGTATAATATGAGCTGTATTGGAATTCATTCTTGGTAGAGGAACCTGTTGCTGCAATTACACCTATAAAAGTGCACTGTACAACAAATGTAAACTCCTGCCTCCAATAACATTTGTCTCTACCTTGTCTTCCCTTACTGAACGATACAGGAATAGTGTTAATGTAGCTTGTCCAGGGTGGTTCAGGGTGGGAAGGATAGTATTGTGATTGTCTACAGCGAGTTTAAGGAGATACACACATATATATGCAAACTTGAAAGACATAAGAAGATTTAAGAGGGAAATATCTCAGATAAAAGAATATTGTTTGAAACATTAATTTAAAACATTATCCACAGATTGTTATGCTAGTAGTCCATTGAAATCTTACAAATTCCCTCTTCAAGTCTTTTGGTAAGCTTTGCACACAGTGTGATTATAATAATTTGCTCCAGGTGTTACAAGATGATTGGTCAACCCTTGTCAATATAAATTTGTGAATAGAGCCACAGATCCTCAATAGCTTTGAGATCAAGAATTGAACTTGGCCACTGTAGAACATTAAACTTTTTGTTCCTGCTGAAGCATCCCCACAGCATGATGCTGCTGCCACCCTATTTCACTGTTGTGATAGTGTGTTGAGGCATAGGCAATGTGATCTCATCTGAAAACAAGACCTCTCGCACATTGCAGCTGGGTCACTTAAGTTATTTAAGGCTTTATTCTTGCCCCTGGGAAATACAGGCTAGTATTATGCAGAGCTCTTAAAATAATTGTTTGCTCCAATATTGCTCTAAAACAAAACTCATTCAAAGTGATTGTTGGCCTGTCTGTAAGATTTGACAGTCTGTTCTTGGTATTGTCTGGGTAGTGTGATGTAGCTTCCTCTTCCTGATTATTGATCCAACTGTACACACTAGGATATCACATATACAATTGGATATTATTTCCGACCATGTTCTTAATCTATGGTTTTGTATTACTTTATTGCTAACTGAAGCAGGATTGTTTTGGATTGATTGTCCCTCAGATTCACAACCTGACCAATGATCCCTGAACAGTGAAATTACAAAACAACTGAAAGAAAGCGAGATGTTGAGAATGTTAATGACCTGAACTGGAGGAAGTTGCTGCATATACTTACCACTCGATGCAACAATCTGTACTGGAACTTTTTTTACTGACGTCCCTGCTTCGGTGTGATATTTGTTGCAATATGTTTCCAAAGTAACATGCAAAGTGTATAAATATAGCTTTGTATTTATATGAAATTAATTATGAAAATAAAAATTCTGTGTGCTTACGGCCTCTTCAGATTGTCTCTTATATGCCTTCACTTTGAGCTGCAGCTTATCCACTAGGTCCTGGAGCCTGTTTACATTCTTCTTATCTTCCTCAGTCTATAGACAAAAAGATTGTGTTTTAGGGGGTAAATATTGTTCTCTACAAATATTTTTACTTCTCCTCAGATGGTGAACACACCTGGTAAGTGAGCTCCTTGACTCTTCTTTCATATTTGCGAACTGCTTTAATAGCTTCAGCTGCACGTCTCTGTTCGGCATCAACTTCACCCTCCAGCTCACGCACCTTGATTGAAATAAATGAATTATCACCATTTTATTAAAATGTATTTCCTGTCACCAGGAGTCATTGGAAGTCATGTTGATAGCTTTCATTAAAGTTAGATAGTTTACCCTAGCCTCCAGTTTCTGGAGTTGTTTCTTTCCACCCTTCATGGCCAGATTCTCAGCCTCATCCAGACGGTGCTGCAGGTCCTTGACTGTCACCTCCAGGTTCTTCTTCATCCTTTCCAGGTGAGAACTGGTGTCCTGTTCCTTCTTCAGCTCCTCTGCCATCATGGCAGCCTGCCACCATAGTATTGGAAGTAGGACAATTATAGGAATATTACTAATCTGCAGGCATAAATGTCATCATATACTGGGTTAGGATAAAACTCACATCGGTTATTGCCTTCTTGGCCTTCTCCTCTGCATTTCTTGCTTCCTGGACAATGTCTTCCATTTCACCTTGGACCTGTGTGAGGTCAGTCTCCAGCTTTTTCTTGGTGTTAATTAAGCTGGTATTCTGTGAGTGCAGCAGTCCAGCCCGCTCGGTGGCATCAATCAGCTCCTGCTCGGCCACTTTGCGGCCTCTCTCTGTCTGCTCCAGGGCAACCCTCAGTTCTTCAATTTCAGCCAGCATCAGGTTGTTCCTGCGTTCCACCATGGCTACCTGCTCTTTCATATCGTCTGCAGCACGAACAGCATCATCAAGGTGCAGTTGAGTATCCTGTAAAATAAAGAAAACTCAGTGAAATCCTATTAAGTTCAGACAGCCTTACTGAGTCCATCTTTGAATCCACACCTTGAGCATTCCCTGTACGTTCCTCAGCTGTTTCTGGCTTTCAGCAGCCTGGCGGTTAGCATGGCTCAGCTGAATCTCCATCTCATTGAGGTCTCCCTCCATCTTCTTCTTGATTCTCAGGGCATCGTTCCTGCTCCTGATCTCAGAGTCCAGAGTGCTCTGCATGGAGTCAATCACCCTCTGGCTGTTCCTCTTGATCTGCTCCATCTCCTCATCTTTCTCTGCCAGTTTCCTGTCAATTTCACTTTTGACCTGGGTTAGCTCTAGTTGAACACGGAGAATCTTGGATTCCTCATGCTCCAATGTGGCCTAATCAATTTGAACAAAATTATTTAAAATAAAGACGAGTAATGAACTCTAAATTACATTTATACTTAAAAGACAAATAATATATTAAAATGTAAAACGTAACATTTTACAGTAAATCACCCTGGAAAAGTGTGTCTGCTGAAATATTTAATGTAACATTTAAATGTATTCTACATTCTTCACCTTCCACTTTTATAATTGTGAATTTATCTTTTTTCTTTACCTCAGCTTCTTCCAGGGCAGTCTGGAATTCCGACTTCTCAATCTCTACCGTCTTCTTTCCCTTTTCCAGCTCATGGATGGTCTTTCCAGATTCACCGATATGTTCGGTCAGGTCAGCAATTTCCTCTAATGAATATGAAATTAAAGTTTCACAAAAGAGAATGATGAATTAGATTCTATGAATGATATTCACTCTAGTTGGATTATGTTAAAAAACATATACAGCCTGTTTTGAACTATTGCATAATTATTGGAAGGTACGTTGCAGGATCTTGTTCTCCCTCTTCAGCGTCTCCAGGTGGTCCAAACATTCCTCGTAGGAGTTCTTCATCTTGAACAGCTCGGTGCTGAGAGAGCGAGCCTCTTTCAGAGACCCTTCAAGCTCTGCCTGGCTCTCCTCATACTTCTGCTTCCACTCGGCCAGAACCTGGAAACATTATAAATAATGAATAAATGAGATAATGAATAGGTAGATTCCTTTCATATGTACTTGCTATCTAGCTTTTCACGGTACTTAACCTTGTCAAAGTTCCTTTGTTTCTTGTCGAGATTCGCAGCCAAAGCATTAGCTCTTTCAACATCAATCATGAGGTCTTCCACTTCACCCAACAATCTCTGCTTAGTCTTCTCCAGAGAGGCACACTTGGAGTTTGTTGCCTCAATTGTCTCTTGTGCATCTTGCAGACGCTGAGCAAGCTTTTTTCTGTTAAAGTATATAAATAGTTTTCTCAATTTCTTTGCCTTGGTGGACATTTTGGTCATATGTATAATGTGTTTTGAATTACTTGGCCTCCTCTAGCTCCTCGGTACGCTGAATGGCATCAGTCTCGTATTTGGTTCTCCACTGAGCCACCTCACTGTTGGCCTTAGACATTCCACGCTGCAACTCAGCCTTGGCCTCCTGCTCCTCTTCAAACTGCTCCCGAAGCAGGTCCGAGTCGTGGCGGGCCGACTGAACAGAATGGGCCAGGGCATTCTTGGCCTTTCAGTTGATTTGTAAAGAAATAGACTTTTCTTTACAATTTGTTCCAAAACCATTTGCAGACATTTCATACATTTTCTTCACACCTATTAAGAGATTTTCACCTACTTTCACTTCTTCCTCGATGTGCCTCTTGAGTTCATCAACCTGCTGTGTGAAAGCCTGCTTGGCCCTGGTCAGCTGGGAAACCAGTGCTTCTTTTTCCTCCATCTGACGCCCATATTCACCTGAGTAAAGTGCATTGTATGAAACACTTCTAGCGGATTCAGTTTATTGATGATGTTTGTGTGGGTACATCGTTTTTCTTTGCACATTTACCATTCTCTGTCTGGAGTCTTGCCTTTACCACACCTAGTTCATTCAACTGGCGTACATATTCATCGTTCTTGCACTTCAGCTCACTCATCTGATCCTCAAGAGTGCGACACATTTTCTCATAGTTTCCCTAAAACCAAGATTAAGATGTATTACATTACATTATTTGATTCATTCATTCTCTTTAGATTGAAATTTAAAGTAAATCATATGTTTGTACCTTTGCCTTGGCAATAGCTTCCATGTTGCTGGAGAGGTCATCAATTTCCATTTTGTATTCACTCTTTTCCTTCTCAAGCTTCTGCTTGACACGCTGGAGGTTGTCAATCTGTTCTCCCAGTTCTGCTACAGTGTCGGCCTGCTTCTTACGAAGAGCAGCAGCTGTGGACTCATGCTGCAGGGTGGACTCTTCAAGATCACGACGCAGCTTCTGGAACTCAGCCTCACGCTTTTTGCTCATCTCAATTTGGGCAGATGTTGCACCACCAGCCTCCTCAAGTCTCTCACTGATCTCCTCAAGTTCCCTGGAGAGATCAGACCTCTGCTTCTCCACCTTGGCTCGAGCAGCACGTTCAGCCTCAATCTCTTCTTCAAGCTCCTCAACACGGGCCTAAATAAATGTATATATTTTACTAATGCCAGGTGAACATAAAATACAGATTTGTAAAGAATTGTGAAGTTAAATATGTCTTGAATCAACCTGAAGTTCCTTAATCTTCTTTTGGAGTTGAAGACCAAGTGCCTGTTCATCTTCAATCTTGTTAAGAAACTGGTTTATCTCAAAGTCCTTCCTGAAACATGAAAACAGGCAATGGAGATAACTTGCAGGATTTTATATTAAGAAAGTCTAACCAATATTGGACAAAATATATTTTTTGGGTGGGGGGTTGCAGATCAGGTAAGAGCACCAACATGTTATCCCTTCAATATTATCATTAATAAAACGACTGCCTTTTTTAACCAGCAGAAAAGTTAGGCTGTGCTGACACCATAACAATTTGGCAGTTACAGCGGGAGCCCACACCAATGGAAGGCCAGACAGGATCAGCATAGACAGCAGATGGGCTCTAAAGAGAATAGTTCGACCTTTGTTTCCCTTACTCTGACTCTCTAGTCTAACTTCCCTACCCTTTCCCAAACACTTACTTCTTAATCTTTTCCTCTGACTGTTGCCTGTCATTTTCCAGATCCATTATGGATTCCTGAGCCAGTTTCAGATCTCCTTCAAGCTTTCTTTTCACTCTTTCCAGGTCCATGCGGAGCTTCTTCTCTTGCTCTAGAGAGCCTTCGAGCTGTGATAGTAAAGAGCTGGTATTACTGTAATAGCGCTCTTCTATTTAGAAATGATTTCCACTCCCTAAATTCTGCTATGCTTTACTCACATCATCAACTTGCTGTTCAAGCTTGGTTTTGGCTTTGGTCAGTGTGTTGACTTTATCTTCCTCTGCCTGGAGATCATCAAGGGTCTGCTGATGGGCCTCCTGGAGGGATTTCTTCTCCTTCGATAACTTGGAAATGGTTTCATCTTGGGAGGCCATCTCCTCGACCAGGTTTTTAACCTATGTTGAGACACATAATTTGTATTTTACATGGTTGTCTCTATGTATATAGGGATGCAGAATTGTTGTATTGAAAGACAGATAACCTTGTTTTCAGTGGCATGTTTCTCCTTCTCCACTTTGGCCAAGGTGAGCTCCAAGTCATCAATATCTTTCTTCAGCTCAGAGCACTCGTCCTCCAGTTTCCTCTTCTTGGCTGTCAGCTCAGCACTGATTTCCTCCTCATCCTCCAGTCTTTCTGCTGTCTCTTTGAGTTTGGCTTCAAGCTGGATCTTACTCTTAATGAGCCCTTCACACCTTTCCTCAGCATCTGTCAGGTTCTCACTTTCCTAGGATTATGAGGATATTAATGTAATTGTTACCAAATTATACTCTTCAAGACACAATGCAGCTGTTTTTATTGCAATAGGAAACAAACAAAAGGTTAACAATTGTGTTCCTTACTGTGATTGTTGCCAATAAATGTTCAGTGACACAATTATTATTTTTTTGCACTTTTTACTAATAAACCTTTCCGACTTACAGATGCTACTTGTAACGCCAGGTCATTTTTTTCCTGTAGTAGTGTAACCATCTTTTCTTCAAGATCTTTCTTCTTGGCTAATGCCTTTGCCAGATCTTCCTTCATTTTTTCGAAGTTCTCCTTCATTTGTGCCATCTCCTTCTCTGTTTCAGCACTCTTCAGAAGAGGCTTTATCTTGAAATACAACTTCATCCATGGCCAATGTTTCACATTCATGAATGAGCGAATGTTGTATTGGATGGAGAAAATTGACTCTCTGTTAAAAAGAGAACGCAATAATTGTTAGATGAAGTAAATTAAAATAAATAAAACAATTAGGATTAGAATAATTTGAATATGTATTTCACCTCCTCTCTATCATTTTCATATATTCACGCCTCATGAGGAAACCTCTGCAGAGAGCCTGAGTCATGGTAACCAGAGATGCCAATTTTTCATCTCGCATCTCCTCCAGCAGACCCAACAGACCAGCTTTGAAGAACACCTGTAATTCAATGATTATTAAAAAAGATCTTAAAGAAGCATTTTAGCACCATTAGAGTTTTACATTTGTGTAAGTGCATCAATTAGGTTCTGGGACATGAAAAACCTAATCATTTACTAAGTCTATACCCTATTATGTGGCACCTCTAAACCAAAGCTATATTCTGAAAAAGTATAACTTGAAACTATTGCTAGATACCACTTTACCCACAACCTTCACTTATCCTGCTATTCTAGGTCCAAATGACCACAGATGAAACTACTCTTCTTGTTGCACCCCTGCAGACTTTTGACAGAAATGAGAAACCCACAATACATCATTACAGAATAATGTTTACCTTGGTGTGCCCAAACTTGTACTGAGTGTGGTCCACATTAATGGAGCCCAAGAGCTTCTCTGAAGCCTTCTTGTTGTCCATGAACTGTCCCTCAGGGATGACACTTGCATTCAATACTTTGTATCTGAAAGTAGCGGAAGTAAAGGTTCATCAATCAATTATCTGTTTCTGTGTTGGATGTTAACATTGTCTGCGACTTAACATTTACTATCTTTACCTCTGCTTGAAGTCACCATAGAGGATTCTGCTCGGGAAGCCCTTCCTGCAGATTCTGATACCTTCCAAAACGCCATTACATCTCAACTGGTGAATGACCAGGAAGTTCTCCATCAGACCTAGAAAACAAATTATACGTTTGACTTGTTAATTTTCATTAATGTAAATGTGACTTAAATCTACAAAACGTTTCTGCGAATCAGCTTTTCCGCACTTACCTGGTGTCTTTGATTCATTGGGAATTAGACAGCGCACAAAGTGAGGATGAGTGCTTCTCAAGTTGGTCATCAGCTTACCCAAGTTTTCCTGAAATGTAGTAGGGTTGGAAAAATGTTATTAAACAATATGCAAACAAAGTTTTTCATCTCAAAAGGTTCTGAACAGGGGAAGGCAAACCAATACTCGAAGATTTAAATTTAACTGACATAAAGGAATAGGTGTGTTGAATGCAATCTATTGGTGAAGTGAACAAGTGAGCAAATTGATCAATTGACATACAACAACACAACTGGTCTGCAAAATGACAATTCTCCAGGAGCACGGTTGCTTGTCCCTTGGTGAAACATAAAGCTTTTTCAGATCCATGCACCAAACAAAGCTCTCATATCAAAATATGACATGAATAACAATCAGAAATTATAACGTTACTCCACACCCAACATGAAGGAACATTCTCCCTGTGTGGGATTAACTCACCCTAAAGAGGGCAGACACAGTCTGGAAAGAGCCACCTTTCTTCTTGCCACCACTCTTCTTTCCTGCACCCTCTGTTCATCAATTCAGAAGAAACATTGCTGTATTAGAGGTATGGACAATACGTTAGGTCTTTAAAAATATCTTAATGACCGTATTACATCAACGTAAAATGGCACAATACAGTGTTTCCAGACGAATCCTCCAAAGAATGATAAGATTGAGAACGCTACCTTCAGCTGCAGGAGCTACGTAGAGCAGAGCCAGCAATTTAACTGAGGACTTTTGGTAAAGCTGCACAACAGAGTCATTCAGGGGGTCCTTGTTCTTATCCAGCCAGCCTGTAATGCTGTATTCCACAGTACCGGCATAGTGCACCAGGGCAAAATGGGCCTCTTTCCCTGCCTCCTTCCCTTTGCATGGCTTGGGCTTTTGGAAAGCGGCAGTTTTGCCAAGATGCTGTTCATTCAACTTCGTCTTGAAGGTAGTGTCTGAAGCCTTGGGGAACATGCACTCCTCTTCAAGGATAGAGAAGATACCCATTGGCTGTTAAATAGGAGATCATATTAAGTGATTAGACACCAAGATTTGTTTTATTGTAAAATGTTGGTCTGATCGAGTTAACTGTTAAAATGATTACCTTCTCAATAAGCTCAATGCAGGCAGCCAAGTCCATCCCAAAGTCTATGAACTCCCAGTCGATTCCCTCTTTCTTGTACTCTTCTTGCTCCAGTACAAACATGTGGTGGTTGAAAAACTGTTGCAGTTTCTCATTGGTGAAGTTGATACACAGCTGCTCCAAGCTGTTAAACTGAATTAAAGACTTAGCTGCTTAAAACCGTGCCTGAAGTCATGCAGTAAGTGTACATTTAAAAACAGTAATGTGTTTTTCACTCACATCAAAGATCTCAAATCCAGCTATGTCCAAAACACCAATGAAGAATTGTCTGGCCTGCTTGGTGTCCAACATCTCGTTGATACGGACGACCATCCACAAGAACATTTTCTCATAGACAGATTTACAGAGGGCCATCACAGAGTTGCCAACCTGTGGCACAGTCTGTCCCTTGGTCACCATCTCATTTCCGACCTTCACTCTGGGGTAGCACAGAGCTTTGAGCAAATCCGCAGAGTTCAGCCCCATGAGGTAGGCGATTTTATCAGCCACTAAAATGGAAAATAAAATGTTACCCTCAGGAAATATATTAATACTGACATTTCAATTTCTATTTGTCATTTCATGCCTGTAAAGTGCACCACTTTGACAGCATCAAGGATCACTGTGAAGTTGATGTTTTTCGATTTACCTTCAGTGCCGTCCGGCTCTGCCTGCTCCTCACGTTGCTTCTGCTTGAACTTCAATGCCCCATGATGCATCACTGCACCAGTCAGCTTGTAGATGCCAATTTTCTCATCGGCATTGAAACCCAAAATGTCAATGGCCTCCTGTCATTTTAAAGGAGAGGTGGGCCACAATTGCACACCAAATATTAATTTCTAGGAATGAACATTTGAATGCT
Organism: Novumbra hubbsi; assembly: GCA_016801125.1. Classification (NCBI taxonomy): domain Eukaryota; kingdom Metazoa; phylum Chordata; class Actinopteri; order Esociformes; family Umbridae; genus Novumbra; species Novumbra hubbsi. The sequence goes on from JACXGK010000068.1 coordinate 161,386, forward strand.
TATCCTACAGAAAAAAAGTATAAAGTGCATAAAGTAAAAAGTGCATAATTATGTGAAACAAATACCGTATATAATGTTGAAAGGATTCACACACATTATGAACCAAAAATGTTTTCCTTACGTCAGTGGCAATGAACTCTTCTATGTCATTAATACTCTTGACAGTAACTTCCCCTTGACTCAGCATAGGATAGTCGTAAGGGTTGGTGGTGATCAGAAGTGCCTCTGGAATATGAAAACTATTTTGTGAGGTTACATTAATAATTATTATTACAAAAATATAATTTGTAGCACAAATGAAGTAGAATATTTTTGTGTAGTCTCTTACCCAGCAGTTCTGGCTTGTGTCCAGTCATGAGTTGATAGAAGATGTGGTAGCTTCTCTCTGCAGACAGCTGAAATGTCACTCTAGACTTCTCCAGCAGATCTACAGGTAAGCAAAACTGGTTTAGAGTGTGTTGTATAACATAAGAAATGTATTTGTACATTTAACCAATTAACATCTTTTAAAATATACATTTATTCTTACAAGTTTCAATATCGGCTGAAGCCAGCTTTCCAGTGGTTCCAAAATGGATCCTGATGAATTTACCCTGAAAAGTCATGATGTTGTTAAAATCTCTTCAAGATTTCAACAAGCAAGTACTGTAAAGCTGCATTTAAAGATTACTTACAAAACGAGAGGAATTGTCATTCCTCACAGTCTTGGCATTGCCATAAGCCTCCAGCAGAGGGTTTGCTGCAATGATTTGATCCTCCAGCGAACCCTAGAAATGACACATACACACGTTACAACATCTACAAATCTACTAAAATGATTTTCTTTAAAGAATTTCACAATTTAAAAAAATAAATGTAACAGATTCAGATATCTTTAAACAGTTAATACAAACTTTAACTGATTTTAGCCACCGCTAGTCAAACTAAGTCTCAGATCATTTAGTCTCTGATCAGGTTATCTGAATGTATTTGTTCCATTATAGAAACAAATCGTACTAACTTAGCCACATCTTTTTTAGCTAGTGGTAGCTAAAATTAGCCGACGTTTGTCATTTATATTTGGATAAAAAAACTGAAACATTATAGATTATAGTTTCTTTTGGTTGATAGATTACTTATTTTCAGAAGACATATATAATGCTAAATCGTTAAATTCTCCAACAACAGGATGCTGATGGGCAATGTGCATGTTTATGTAGCATTACTTGGTAAAGGTAAATACTTGGGTGCTGGGTTCAATTGCTTTCCCAGGTATATGTACCACGGTCTCCCTCAGACGCTTACGTTCAATATCTTCATACACATTTTTATCCCACTGCATTCAGCGCATCCTTTATTTTCTGCATATTATTTAAAACAAATCCAATTTTGTCATCTGCACACTAAACAAAAGCATGTTTACTCCACCTAACATTCACATAAAATACCTTTATTTTGCCAGCGGCAGCTGGAGCTTGTTGTTCTTTCTTGCCTCCAGCCACTGCGATTGTCGCAAAGTACTGGATGACCCGTTTGGTGTTGACAGTCTTTCCTGCACCGGATTCTCCGCTGTGGGAAGGAAATATTCTGAATGAATACTCAAAATAAAAAGGTTGCCTAGTTTCTCTGACGCATTGTTCAAATATAGGCGTCTAAAAGTGAATGCACTCTTTATGCTATATGTGCTTACGTGATGAGGATTGACTGGTTTTCACGATCTGCCAGAGAGCAAAAGATAAATGGTATGGTAAGTATGTTGATGAGACATTATTAGAGTTTCCCTTTCCAGATAAGTAAATTTGCACCAATATCTATGCATACCAGTGAGCATGAACTGATAGGCATTATCAGAGATGGAGAAGATGTGGGGTGGGGCCTCTACTCTCTTTTTGCCTCTGTAGGCATTGACAACCACGGAGTTGTACACTGGAAGCCACTTGTATGGGTTCACCGTGACACAGAACAGCCCTGAGTAGGTCTGTAACAGAGGAGTATCATGTTTATATGCTCTACATTCATTCCTTTATTTACAGCGGGACGGTCGGTGATGTTAAACTCACATAGATCATCCATGCTGCATAGCGCTCTTTGAGGTTATACAGCACAGTGGGCTCATTGAGGTGGGTCATCATGGCCATGTCCTCAATCTTATCGTACTTGGGAGGGTTCATGGGGTAGATTTCATCCTCTTTCACAGTGATAGTCTGGGAATAAATAAGCACAAGAGACTTCACATCCCAGCACAACATACACACAGCATGTATACAAAATGTCGTACCTTCTTTCGGACAAACAGAGTGATGTTTAAGAAAGATTATTCTAATCACTTACTTTCCCACAAAGTGTTTTGACAGTGGCTTTACCACCCTCTTTACTCTGCAGAACCCCTTTGAGGTACATCTCTTTGGGCTCAGCCACAAAGAAAGCTGTTTTGGCATCAAACGGCGCAGCCTGGGCCGCAATCCTCTCCTTTTCCGGCTTACGGAGGAAGACGGCCGCCGGGCCGAAGCATTCCATTTCTGCATCCCCCATGGTGGCTCTTTATCGCTAAAATATATTGAAATGCTGGTTACAAATAATCCGATACCTCAAAGTATAAAGAACGCAGAAATACAAGCTTAGGTGCAAAACCTGAAAGACATTTAAGAAATTTCGCAGCCAGATATACAAATATGGAAATAATTACAAATAAGGTGGTAAGAATGTGACCAAATAGTTTAGCTGAGTATCATTGATAGCTGCAATAGAAAGGTTTACTTTTTTAACCTATTTACCCAGTTAATACTTTCACCAGATTTCAGAAGGTCCAACTTCCGTTCAACTGAACAATCCGACAGTGGTAAGTTGGGCATTCAAGCTTTCACAGAAAAGACTTCACAGAATCCCCTTAAGGGGCGCTCATCTTTCATTGTTTCTCTGGACCTGTCACTTGTGTAATAGCAGTGCAGCAATGGGAACATTTGTATATTATCATTCTTTCTTTCATACGTCCATCTCATTCCAGAGTCAGAGGAGCTGAGGTATTGTTACTGATTACCGCAGACATTTGATTGATTTTCTGACCCTACACCTCTGACATTACTGGTGCTGATGGATCATGGAATTATCTGACCTACCAATGAGTCTGATTTAGACCCACTGTTGTTCTGCCTCATTTTTTACTTGGTTGTACAGAACCATTGATGACCAGGTTTCGTGCCTGAAGTTTACTTTTAAATTGTAAAAAATAAATATTATCAGACAATATTATAGAAATGATAAGCCATTGAATAACAATCTATAAAAACAAGATGCCTTTAACATGTCTAATATCTTTCACATTACCAGTTTCTTTTAAATATAAGGTCCAACTACATATTTTAGCAACTACATTTAATGGTATGCCAGGCCAATTTACAACATAATTCATCACTGACTGGTATTCCCTCAGCAGGTGTCACTGACTACGGACTACACTGCGACAAAGCATACATACATTACGCTGCTCTTATGGCAGGGGATCTCAAACCTCTCTTTTAGGAACGGCAGCTTTTCCATGTTTTCAAACTTTTTAAGAGCTAGCTCATGAATTTGTAAAGTAATAATCACATCTTTGATTAGGTGACTCAGATATGCTGGTTAATGGCTACAACAGAAATGTGAATTATCGGCCGGTCCCTAAGGGCAGGTTTGAGAACTGCTGCCTTGTAGGATGTTGTCACTTGAAGATTACTATTGAAACTGCAGATATACAAACTAATGGCACACACAAAAAGTAATTGAATTATTATGACAGCAAAAGTTTTTGTTAAATATAAAAAAAAAATCTAACCCAGAAATGTACATATTTTGAAACAGATTTTCAGAGTAAATTCACTTTACCTTGCTTGAAGACTACAGTAAACGAAGATCTCTGGGTGACTTTAAACAGAATACACATAAATAAAACAAAAATCTTAATAAAATATATATTTTTTTCAAATAAACAAAAGAAACACTTTCATTGTCAGCTTTCACTACAATATAAAATGTAAAATATTAACATACATGATTCAATATCAAATGGTTGTGATAAATATAAAAATTTAGCAGAAAAGTAATAATTGAAGTTTGATCATTCCAAAATGCTTCTTATTGATCAACAACGCAAGACCAATGTAGCAACTGTGTTGGAGAATGACTCACCAAGCTGGGTCCCCGTCTGTCCTTGGAGGAGTTGTGTCACTTCTTTTATAAAGGGACAAGTGTTCTCAGGAGATTACAACTTGATCTCAATTTGGTAATGTATTTTTGCTTGGTTTGGCAGTAACCTCTGGACCTTAAGTTGATGAGTGGTTGCTTCATAGCATATTCCATTTGTCTTACGTTGAATCATGGGGATCAGTAGCTGTCATTGTTTTGAATGATATACGTAACTGTTGGCCTGAAATAATATTGTCTGAAAATGTTTCTCCACATATTTCTACATCACACTATTATGTCCTTTTAACAGGAGAGAATTGGATTGGAGAAGAGGTAGAACACAGAAAACACATGATTGAATGTCTGGCTGGTCCACAATCCCACATTATGGCCCTACGTTTTGGTTTTTATGTGACCTAAATCAGTAGAATAAAAATCATAATTAAAACTCCAAATAGAAACACTAGCACAACAGAATATCCTTATGTAGCAGTGGAGATGTCTTGAAGCGTCATTGGTATACTGTTGCAGTAGCCTTGCAAATTTTAAATTGTTATAAAGAAATAGAAGGGCTACAGCAATGAGCTTGAATGAAAGGGGAGGTTGCCAAGAGATGATTGTTCCACAAAACAAGGCCAACAGCTGTGGACATACCAGCTAATCACATGAAGGGGATCACACAACCTCCTGATGTGAGCACATCTTAAGTCACAGAATGTTTCAAATTGCTGCGTTTCAGCTCCCAAAAAATTTATTGTTTTTCCCATTGCCTTTTAACCTTCACATTTTGTCTTTTATGTTAATGCCTCTCGAGTCCCCAGACCAAAAAAGGCTTTCTGTTCATCTGACACTGACATTTTATTGTGGGAAATGTATCATGGATAGGTTACACACACGCATGAGAAACAAACACAGAGCTCAGATTGTGTGCATTTTTCTTTGTCTGAAGATTTAAGGCAGATATTTTTAAGAAAGCAACGGGGTGAACTTCCTTCCACTTTATTGCCAAGAATGTGGCAGACAGTCACCACGGGATCTAACAGTGCCATGTAGAACCGAGAGAAGGCTGCCAGATAAATACTTTTTATTTCCATTGGTAAGCTGATCTGATCTAAACACTGGATTGGAGGGATAAGACATTCTGAAGTGGTTACCCAGAGGATATAATTGTCATCTCCGAAGGCCTATTCAATACAGATACTTGATATCTTCTTTGAATCCCTTACTTTCTTATTAGGACATATTTCAAATATAGCAGGTGACTTGGTTGTGTTCCCGTCAAATGTCAACATGCCTAGAAGGCTTGTTGTGTTTTCAGGGACCTTGATTTATCAACCACTTCAGCTTCCACGTTCGTCAGACACAGCAACTATGGAAAGGACAGCGGACAACTGTGAATGTCACGCATTACCAACAAGAACATTTTTATTTTTTTATATAAAATATGTTTTTAAGTAGCTTATGAATATATACATTTCAAAAAGGGATTTGTTGGATCCAGGGGTAACTTCTCTGTAAGTTAACCCCCCCAAACATGTTTCATTTGTGCCGAATGAAGTAAATCCCTGACAGTGGTGCCCCCTATATTTTAAATGGATTCCTGAATCCATTCAGAAAATCTCCACAAATGAACCACTGGATGGTGCTCTGGTCCCGTCGTAATAATCAGTTTCTAGGCTGCTCCACCGTAACACCCCAGACGGTTTAGCATGAAGATACGTAGGGACTACTTGCAGGTTATTTCATGGCGGGTAGCTACGCAAGCATCAAGACATTAAGGAGAAGGGCAGATGGTTCCTGCGGATCAGTATGTAAATGGTCAATACATAGTGTCTGAGTGTTGACATGGAGGAAGTTGAGCAACAATGTGACTAGATCTGAGATGGAAGGGAAGGTATGTTCGGAGTGGATGAGGATGGAGTGTAGCAGTGGAAGGAGAAATAGAGGAACTCTCCTGTCTGTACCCATTTTTCCTGTCAAGCAAAGGAACATTTGATGTCCATAAGGGTAACACTTTTAATTTGCATGAAACAAAGTCACATTTAGGAATGTGATAATGAATTGGTAATCAACACAAGTCACTATTCTATTTTTGATATACGCTAATCTGACATATGCATTTGCAGGAAATGTTTGTTATTTAGTGTGAATCTGTATTTTTATACCGCTGTCAGTAAATAACTGTGAATAACTATTATACAATATTAGATTAATGTTCTACATTACATTTTATTATTTCTTTACATATAGATTTTAGGAAGCATTTTTACAAAGCTAAATAGTAAAAATATGATTTATAAGCCTAGTGGTTTGGTTCCAACTTCCATTTTAGGATATTCCTGTAATGAAAGTCGCAGGCTTTAACATATAGTAACTAAGTATAACCTACAGTACGGTGATAATATATTATTTTGCATAAGTAATTAAGGCAACTTAAAGATGCATTCCAGGGTTGTTGGTCACTGGTTGTAAAAGTGGTGGTGTTGAGCCAAAATTGAGGTACTGTTGGCACTGTTGAGTCCCAGAAAACAATGTATTATGTTGTTTGTGTTGATATGAACTCATCATGTCATCATCATCGCTTTCTAACTTGAGATAACACGGCTAATTAGGATATTGTGAATATTTGACATGGGTATTATGCAACTATAATAAAATATATTGCAAATCAAGCCTGATTTTTTTATCTGCAAAGGTCCCAGACTGTATCTTTATTAAGATCTTTATTAAACAACAAACTTTTTAAACACAAAATGAATTTAATTGTCAAAGAAATTAAGTATCCTGAGATACATAGGTGAAAGGACTAAAGTAAGACAATGTACAGATATATATATATATATACAGATCACAATCTACATTCATAATTGTGTTAATCCTTCAGTGAACTGAGAGAAGTGTGATCGTAGGTAAGTTCATACTGTATCTTGAGTATTGAAGCAGATATGATATCCCTCCAGGATACATAGAATAAACAGTTGTTGGGGGGAAAGTGGGAGGCTGAGCAACCTTTATAAAGCTGGGGATCCCATATGGGCCTGTGGGAGATGGGGGTTGAACAGGAGTATGCATTGGTAGAAGAGTCATGGGAGGGATATGATAATAGTGAACTTTTAGAACCCATGTAAGAGACTAGACTTGATGGCCCCTGGGAGTGTAGAAGGTCAAGCTAGGAGACAAGTGATGTGGGGATTTCAATGCCCACGGTACAGATTGTGGAGGAGCAACTACTCCTTGACGAAAAGGTTCCTGAGTGCCTTAATGACAGACAGGGAATACGTATTAACAGAGAGAACAGAGATGAATCTGCTCTGGATTTTATTCTGATCCAGAGTATAATTGCATTTATACTTTCATGCATTTTTTTTGGAGGCCATGTTGGGAATGATTCCCACAATCCTGGCATTGTAGCACCACGCCACCAACCGAGCCACATGGGACAGCAGGATGTAGCTCCACTCAGTGGTCTGTTAAAAAGGTACACCCCCAATTTCAGTAAACCCGTGTCCCAATAAACAGGTCAACGAGAGTAGCTGGGAGTTATTGAATGCTTTGTAGGGCAGCTGAACAACATAAGAAACATGGCACTAAAAGATCTCACCTGGAATGCTCCCTCAAACCTAACTAAAAACACTAGAAGTAGACTACAACGCTAGAATTACACAACCTGGCATATATTTTCTTAAGCTACAGGAGTCTGTCAAATTGACATGATGAAACTAAAGAATCAGAGAAAGTTATGGGAGTCCAGGACTGAATGGCCACCAAAATGTAAAGTAACAACTCAATGTATTCAATTTGTATTTTTGAGACATATTTGTTTTGTGACATGCATTTGTCTGATTTGTGTTGCACGTGCAATCATGATTCAAGATACTATGTTTTTTATTTGACAACATGCCTTTGAGCTACATTTCTGTCAGTTATTTTTCTAAATGGGACAGTTAGATAAGATATGGGACGTGGATAAGATATAGGAAGTCATAAATGAATGAATTGCAAAGGCTGGTTAAGTTATTTTATTACAAAATGGCTGCAATATATTCTGTATATTGCTAGCAAGGCCATATCGTCATTAATGCTATTCTATGATAAATTCTGCCACCACTACTACTCAGCCAAACAGCCACTGCAACTGACATTTTGCTCACTGAACATGTTTTAATGAACAATTTGCCAAGGATCTGGCCTTTCCAGGGCGATAGTTTCAGTTTGTATATAGATGTAATGTAGAGTTAAACTGTTAAAGAGACATGTCTGTCAGCTTAATTTTATAAATAATGGTAACTAAAGATAGGGATAATTATAAAGTAATTACAACCTGTTCTGCACCCAATGTTGCATCCTCAGCCATTGATAGGGCAGTGTTTCCCAATACATTTTAGTTTTGCCTAAGCACTCACACACCTGACTCAAATGAAAGGCTTGATGACAGGTTGATTACGTCAGTCAAGTGGATAAGTGGCAGGGCAACGTTTGAAACAGGTGTGAGTGCTACAGGCCAAAATAAAAACATTATCCTCACGGACCAGGATTGATACCTCAGAGGGTGAGAGAATGAAGAAAGCAAATACAAGTATTATTATTCTTTAATATAGTCATATATTACATTAAACCGGATGTACAGGTGCAGCTTTAAGTATTTCCGATTTTCAGACGGCAGTGAAAAACCGATGATGTATCTGTCAACGTGGTGGATTGGCTGGCTATAGTCTTGGCTGCAGCTGTGAGGCCAAGCAGGCAAGTCATCTGGTCTGACTCCTGTTCAGTACTGATTACCTGAAATTAATTTGTGCCCCGGAGCCTACATTATGAATATATGTGGCGTTTAGGGTGAGACAGATGAAGGCATTTGTGATGTTCCTTTGCGTTCCAGCCCGTGTGAGATTACAGGATAATGAGGAGGTGGATGTCTTAGCCCTGAAGGCTCTCAAACATGCTAATTTTGTAATTATGTTGTCAATCAGCAAAACAGAATCCAAAAGTTTGATAATAACGTGGTTAAAAGCAAATGGCTGCAGATGAGTAACAATGGGGTTTGGGATGAGACCCATATTATCATCCTTATTGGACGTGTGAGGGATTTAAGTAGGAGATGGGGAGAGTGGAACTCAAATTACTTTGGTACTCAAAAACCTGCCGGGAAGGAGTGGACACATTTAGCCAGTTGGTGACCCCCATTACGACTTGGTACAAGGGGATTCCAAAAACACAAAAACATTCAAATCTAAGAATTCCTGATAAACTCTATAGTGATCAGCGGCCTTCCTGCGGTTTGCCAAACAATAGTTTAGATAATGTAGTATTCCAACTTGGAGGATCCGTTGCAAGCAATTACCAGCACACAGTGACTACTTCCATATTCCTTGTATAAACTCCCGGTGTTTACCCTGAATCTACTGGGTCCTAATGTTCCAAACACTATTAAATGACACTACATTTGCCAAGACACAAATAGTTTTGTTGTTTTTCAGGTGCACCGATCAGATAGCGGCTTGTTTGGTTTATATTTGATGAATGGTAAGGGTGACTTTGACATTAGTCCCAGGAATTGCCATTCTAGAAAATGGATCACAATCAAAGGAACAGCAGGCTTTAGGAAGAAACTTGCAGCTGACCTGGATCTGTAAGGAGCCAACTTGCCTGCTCTGATTCAACACCAGACCTCTTAACCCTGTGGCACGCCTGCTCCATCAGGGTCTTGCTCCTGCCCAGTCAGAATCCCTGCCAGCGCAGAGAATCCACCAGAAGCACCAAGGACATTTCGGATGCAGCTCAAATGGCCCGGCCCAACCCACCCGGCCACGGCTGTAAAGAGAGGGGCAGGAACTCCCTGGGGGGAAGCCTGTCCATGTCCTCCCTCTGTGTTTCCAGAAATCGTGTTAATAAAACGCCCCATTCCCTCTGCAGGGCTGTGTCCCTGCTCTACGCACACTACCCCTAGGACAGCACTTCATCATGCAGCAGGACAATGACACGCAGTGTCATCTGACATCTACGGCCTGCAGACTTGAGACCAAGTACTGAACATGGATACTTCATTTTACCTTGGTTGGTTTTGTGTTACCTTGGTTGGTTTTAAATCGTTTTTGGAGTTTTCTATATGTAGGCTTAAGACATGAACACTTCCTTATTTTATTTCCCTCTTAAGTTATTTGTTGAGAGGGGCTATGACCATTATTGGAAGATAATCATTGTCAAATGGAGATCAAAAACATAGTCTGTCCTGAGATCAGTCGTAATTCATAACGATTAAGTCATTGATGTCTGCTTTTGTATTGGATTCCAATAAAAATCTGCTTCATTCCTCAATGCCATATTTAGAGCAACTGTCTGACATACCAACCACTGTCTTGAAAGCAATAGTACTATTAGGTGACAGTTTCTGTCTGCTGTGTCCTATTCTCTATGTAAAATGTTTGTGGTTTCTGGTCAGTATGGTTGTTTGAAGCTTTTTAGAATGACCTGTTGAATCAATCATTCAAAACCTGCTGTAAATAAAGTCCTGTATAGATTGTTTCCAAATAGCAAATTTTGTGAAATGCAGATCATACTTACTCTTAGTTTAATCAGACGTTGTAAAAAAACGATATATAAAACAAAGCAGAAGTTTGTTGTACGTAGACTTTATAACAATCTTTTTTGGACATGTGTTACTCATTCCTCATAATATGCTTTGACCCACACCACTGGATTCAAACATACTATGTAAAGGCTACTCTGGAGACCATGTGAGACAGATCAGAGGGTGCATTCCCACACAGGGATTGAATAACATACACGTAATAGCCTCCATACAACACAAACTGGATTCGACTTAAAAACACACTCTTCAAATGATGATAATAGATTGTTCTGGGTGAAATCCTCAATCTGTTGCTGTCTGCCTCTATGATGTTTGGTTTGAATAACTATCCATGCATCAAGACAACATGGACAGCATTTCTTATATTATTTTAATCAGTCACTTATCCCACAAACAACCAGGTGATTTGCAAATTGAACAAATGGCTAGCAGGCTTGGATTGTAACCCTACGGTTGTGTTGGGACTATTTCCTCATGGCAGGATATAAAGGAAGGATATTCTTAGAAAATATTAAACACAATAATATTCTAATATATAATATAATTTACCAATGCATTTGCTCTTCCATGTTCAACATAAACTGTAAAACAAGACATTATAATGAAACTTGGAACCTTGGAAAATAAGTGAAATATATTAACAACAAATAATAACAAAGATTTATTGAATTTTATTTATTTATTGACAAGCTTATTTCTTTAGTAAACTATGTTACACTGAACTGATGTATTAACAGATCATAGTTAACTCTTAAAAAGCATACAGTTGACATTTCTGAGATCCCGCCATCATATACAGTATCATGTATAATGTGCATGTAATCGAGGACCGTGGCTACTGACTACACTTTTCATCACAGGTTATACTTAATACAGAGTGAAAAATAAATGCTGAGGTAATGCTAACACACAATTTATGACCTGATAAATATACTTCAATAAATCTAAATATTTCAAATCTACCTCACCTGCAGAAGTTACATATACACAAGTGTACGGGCGTGGTCCTACTTTAGATTCACTGGTACTGTTTGTTCTGCTGTATCCCAAGCATCTGCTAAAAAAAAAGGACAACTACAAAAAAAGCCTTTCATAATCATCTAATTGCTTCATGGGAGAAGAGCAGGTCAATGTGCTGTTCTAAATCCCATTTTGATTGAACTGATGTTGTTCTATGTAATCATTTCTGCTACTTTCTACTGCCTTGACTATGTTTGTCATATACCTTTATCTAAGTCCAATGCAGCTACCACAACCCCAAAGATGATATCTGGTCAATTAGCAGATATCCTAATGCCAATGTTTCTCCAACTCAAATATAGCAGTCCATCTATCATGTCTAAATATCTCTCCTGACAATATCTTCATGCTACATTGTATATTTAGACATGGCTATTGCAGACAATATACTGGTCTGACCGGATATTATTCTACTCACGGTGAACTAAACCCTGATGCTGCTAGTCTTCCACAAAATAAATGTTCTCCTTATCTTAGCAAAGCAACAAGCGGCATCAACATGTAACTCCAAACGTACCTACCCACTGGCTGGCTGTGTGTAACAAGTTCAACACCCACCCACATCAACCCCACCCACACCAACCACATCCACCCGCAAAAACCCCACCCACCGGCACCCCCTGCTACGCTAGTTGAGAAAGGCTAGCCTCTCTTTTCTTTTTAGGCTTTCTGGGCCGGGTATCTGTGTAAGCACTTAGTGGCAAATGTCAATGTTAAAAGGGTTTTATAAACAATTGTGATTGATTGGTTAAAGCATCTTTGGAATGCCTACTGGATGCTGGGTATTTTGTCTGTTCTTTTCTGGCAAGGTTGTGCTGCGGTCATCTTCAGCTGTTGTTGATTTTGAGATCTTTAGCTGTCTGTCTCATCCCTAGTTGCTATGGTAATTTGCGGTCATTGTCTTGCTCTATGCAGAATCCATAACCTCCTCTCCAAAACGTTTGACGGACAAGGTAATACTCTGGGGACTTTTCTCCACACTTCCTCTTGCCTGCACTCTGGTCCATGTTCCCATTGAGTGGCGCATGCCGTTGGAAGGTTGGGCGGTTAAAACACCAACAAAGGCGCTTGTTAAATGTGTAGGGAAATGGCACAGGGTCTCTATCTGTTTATAAAGCTCTGAAAAAAATGAAGAGACCACTGCACCTTTTTCTTTCCATTCCAAAACAAGTTGAAAAGAAACGTTTTGAGTGAGGAACAGAAGTGTTCAACTTGCAATGGTCTCCTGAACCCATCTGTTCCTCACTCAAAACTTTCCTTTTAAACTTTTTGGGAAAGGAAAGAAAAAGATGCAGTGGTCTCTTCATTTCTTTCAGTGCTGTATGTCTTTCTACCAGGCTGACCTCACTAGCCCTTTGTCCTTTTAATGATGTTTCCCACAAATGTTTCTGTTCAGTCTCAGGTTAGTTGGATTTGTTTCGCATCGATTTCTTTCAGGTTTTTCAGCCTGATAATGGCTTCCTTGACTTGCATTGACATTTAGCCTGACCCTCATGTGGACAGCAATAGTGACTTATCACAGTACAGATATTGGAATAGCGTTGAACTTCCTACTAAGAAAAAGGGAAACATGTACTTTTGAAAAAGAAGTTCTCATTGTTTTGTTAATCCAATTTAAAACAATGAAACAGTTAGGAACTGTCTGTCAATCTCTGTTACATTATTATACCAGTTGAATTATTATGTTTTCACCAATAAAATGCCACAAATCAGGACTCAGGAAGAACTTTGAACCTTACAAAAAGAGAGCAATCCAAGTACAATGAAATGTTTCTTTTCAATGATGTTCGATGAATTTACACTTTCGGCAAAAGGTGAACTAAAATCATTTTATAATTCACTGACCGTAGCTCTTCAACCAGTTTTCACAGACAACCAAAAAACTCAGATAACCTGTAATGATGATCGAGGTGTTAGGGAAATTACTGTAGTCATGATGACAAAACTCTTGAATGTTTCTGTGTGAATAATTAAGATAATGCATTGGGTACTGAGGGCTTCAATACCGAAACACTCTGAAAACATAGGCAGACTGCATAAACTATACAACCTTGCAGTCTGCACAATACTTTCTTTATCAGCAACCCCCACAACAAAAATACATACATACACACAACGATTGACCTAGGCATACACACACCCTGGGTGGTAGCAGCTGTGGACTATGGCTGCTTTGTGATGACAGGTTACACAAGTGTCAGTGTAACAGATGCAATTGTACTCTCTCTTGTGTTGTAAAGGAATGCCAGCCAGCACTCCAGATTGTTCGGAGGTCTATTTGTGGACAAAGGATACCCCCTGGAAGATTAGAAGTACAAGGCTCCATGCTGTAGATTTTGATCTTGAATGCATGATTTGCTTTCCAATAGTTCACTGATCTATAACAATATTATCATTATACAGTATGTTTAAAGTGCCTTAAACTGAGCAGTGTCATTTAGCTGTTACTGCATGTCACAGCAACACAGCAATAATTCAGCACAGCCTCTGACCGACAATTTAGTGCTAGTCAGATAGTCCAAGCATTTCTGGATACCTAGCCTGCTCATCAAGGTAACACAGAGCCCCTAGCCTGGCTGTTTGATTTACACTGGACACCTAGCCTGACTGTTAGAGTATCATTGGAAACCTAGCCTGACTGTTAGAGTATCATTGGAAATCTAGCCTGACTGTTAGGGTAACACTTGGCATCCAGCCTGAGTAACACTGGAAATGGAAGGATTGTTTTGAGTAACACTTGAAGTGTTTTAGTTTAGTTTCTCAATAGAACGTAACACCTGGCTTGACTATCAGAATAACACTGGACACTGAGCTCAAGTGATGTCCTAGTGGAGAGTTTTCTCATACACATGTGAGGTACACACAAAGAGAGACATCTGCTGATGGCTAAAGACATCCATAGTAAACACCCAAATTTCATTGTGGGGGACAAACATTTGATTTTAGTGATCCTGAAGTGGCAACACAGCCCTCAGTGTGTGAGTAGTTTTCTTTACAGCAGGATGCTAGAAGGTTGAAAGGAATCTGACCCTTAAATGCAGGGGATTATCGGATTTGTCAACAATACCAATAGTCTGCATGAATGAGCAAGAGGCTATATTTGTTTTAAGTCCTAATAAGAACCTGCTGTGAAAGCCAAAGATATTGTGTATCACATTTGTTTTGCAACTTCATCACATGTGGGACCACTAAAGAATACTTAAGACACTGTTTCCCCATTTAGAAATATTTGAAAGTATGACAGCATTATGGATTTTGTCTTAAATTTAGCATCAGATGATCTCCCGTTTTAAACACTTAAGAGAGGGGATTTAATGTATTCCCATCGAAAAAGACTACTTATAGACATTTTATTTAATCTTCAGTTTCCAGGAACTGTCTGCACAATGTGCAAATTGTCAAAATATCCTCTTTTACACAATGTCAAATGTTCTATTTCAGAAACGCGAGTATGGCTGTTACAGCATTCGACTTGCGGCACCATTACTCGGGGCACCGTTAATGAATTCAATGAGAGGCAGATCAACCTAAGTGACAAGCGCTTTAGTATCGCAGACCCATGTGATGTTAAGCACCAACATTTGAAAAAATATTTTACTTCTGAATACGATCACACATTAGTACATTTAATTCAAAGCTACATTATGCATCTACTTGAAATATTTTGACAATATATGACATTTAGGTTTTCTATAAAGACTTTAAAAATGTGAATCGATAGCAGGCACCTCATAGCAGATATGTTTGTGTTTTGTCCATCAATCTATGCATTCAATGAGAACAAATGTAAAAGTATTCTAGCATACAACGACATTCGCTTAGCATATAATAATTCATAATAATTACAATAATGGTGCAATTTAATTAATGTATGCAATTAGGAAAAATACTTATACAATTATTCTCTGGGATAAATCAATCAAAAGGTTGATTATTTTCTTTTTATCTCTTTAGTTCATTGCTTTGTTTAACCAAACATTGTTTGGGAATATTCCTAGGTAGTCTGAACAGGCTGTAAACTATGTTGTTAGCACAATTTGTTTTTTTATAAACAGTGACACTTGTAGGGATGCTGAAGTAAGAAGGGGCTCAAGCAAGCATGACCAAATAAAGAAAAAGTACAGGTCCCTGAAGGGAGGGCTTCTGTTGAGGGAACACAAATCTCTCTATAAAAGAAGCCATCTTAGGGTCTGACTTAGACTGAAGGCCTCCTAGTAAAGGTGAGTACCACAGCTCTCACAATCCCTTACCAGTGGCCAAGGCATATTAGTTTATTTACATGTACATTTTTGGAGTCTGTTAAAAACATACTCCTGCCATCAAATATTATTATTTTATATTCATTGAAGTTGTGCATCTGACCGGTGCTAAATGGAAACATACTTTTATTGTATTTTTCAAGTGCCACCAGGATCACAGCGGCACCCCACGAACCTGGGCATAAAAAAAGTAAATTGCACTTTATCTGTTTGGCATGAACAATATAGTTTAGGATAGGGAACAGATTTAGAGAGAATGCAGACTAGGGAGCATTAGCATCACCACCTACAAATACTCTCTTCACCAAGATTGTTTGAATATTCATTACTGGATCATGCAGATATAATTAAACAAGTTTCTTTGACACTGCTAGTTTAGGGAAATATTTTGTCCACTGAAAACCTAAGGAACCTTGGACAGCATCAGAAGATCGGCGTTCAATATATGTTTCTTATTTATTTGTTATTACTAAAAACAAATGACATCATAACTAGGGTACAGGAAATAATATTCTGATTCTCATAGATCTAATGTACAATATCAGTACACAAACTTCTGATTGGTGATGTGTGTACAAGACAATGACAAGAATGGATATTTGTCATTTTAAAGGAAATAGATCTCTCTTTTCTTTCCAAAAGGGCAGTCATGAGCACTGATGCAGAGATGGAGGCATTTGGCCCGGCGGCCATCTTTCTCAGAAAGCCGGAAAAGGAGAGGCTTGAAGCACAGACAGCTCCCTTTGATGCCAAAACAGCTTTCTTTGTGGCTGAGCCCAAAGAGATGTACCTCAAAGGGGTTCTGCAGAGTAAAGAAGGTGGCAAAGCCACAGTCAAAACACTTTGTGGGAAAGTAAGCATTTCTCTATGATAAGAAAGATGCAAAATGCTAACAGAAATAACATTTAGTGAATAAATATTGCAGTGTGGGCTTCACTGTTTTCCAAGCTAAAACTGTTACTTGAGTTTAAACCATGTGTCTAATTTTTGGAGAAAAAAAACATTAACCAAATGTTCTTTCTGTCACAGGTCCTCACTGTGAAAGAGGATGATATCCACCCCATGAACCCTCCAAAGTATGATAAGATTGAGGACATGGCCATGATGACCCACCTCAGCGAGGCCACTGTGCTGTATAACCTCAAAGAGCGCTATGCAGCATGGATGATCTATGTGAGTTTAACATCACTTAAAATCCGTAAATGAATGTAGATACATGAATAAATGTTGAGCATATAAACATGATACTCCTGTGTTACAGACCTACTCGGGGCTGTTCTGTGTCACAGTGAACCCATACAAGTGGCTTCCAGTGTACGACACCGTGGTTGTCAATGCCTACAGAGGCAAAAAGAGAATTGAGGCCCCACCCCACATCTTCTCCATCTCTGATAATGCCTATCAGTTCATGCTCACCGGTACATTACTACCTATGTTACCACAATGACTTAGCAGAATTGTATGATACGTTTTAAATAGATTTGTTCTTTTGTTAACCTTTTCAGACCGTGAGAACCAGTCAATTCTGATCACGTAAGTCAATAAAAAAAATTTGGATATTGGGATTCAGTTTTGTTTAAAAATACAAATAACATTATGCATGTTTGATAGTGGTTCAGTTTAGCAGATCAATTACTACAACTGAAATGACTGAATATGCATTTGTCTGGCTCCAGCGGAGAATCCGGAGCAGGAAAGACTGTCAACACCAAACGGGTCATCCAGTACTTTGCAACAATTGCGGTGTCTGGAGGCAAGAAGGACCAAGGAGTCGCCCCAGCGGATTCTGCCAAAATAAAGGTTGGAGAAAGGACTTTGGTCTTCATGTTTTTGTGTTATGTGGAGACAGCATGTATGTGTGCAACATCCACAGACTAACACTGGCGATCACACCCGCAGGGGTCACTGGAAGATCAAATCATTGCTGCCAACCCTTTACTGGAGGCCTATGGTAACGCCAAGACTGTGAGAAATGACAACTCCTCCCGCTTTGTAAGTGAAATATATATTTTATGTACAAATGTGAGTGTATGTGTGTGGGGAAATGTACTGATTACTTTTAAATTGCAGGGTAAATTCATCCGAATCCATTTTGGAACTACTGGAAAGTTGGCCTCTGCTGACATTGAAACATGTAAGGGACCCCTGAAAAATCCACCCGGTATTTTCACCCACAGTTTGTGGATGACACGTGTAACAGACTCCTGCTCATAAAAAAACCTTCTCTACAGATCTGCTGGAGAAGTCTAGAGTGACTTTTCAGCTGTCTGCAGAGAGAAGCTACCACATCTTCTATCAACTCATGACTGGACACAAGCCAGAACTGCTGGGTAAGAGACAAACACAGACACAGCGAATACAATGCTTAGGTCAAACAGTATATACATTATGTTACTGTGATAAATATGTTTGTAGCTCAATGCATTTATTTGATTCCAGAGGCCCTTCTAATCACCAAAAACCCATATGACTACCCCATGATCAGTCAGGGAGAAATCGCTGTCAAGAGTATCAATGATACAGAGGAGTTCATTGCCACTGATGTAAGTATCAGAAAGAGATAAATAAAATGTATTTAAAGATGGATATAAATCAATATTGTTTAAAGACTGAAATAAATTAATCTCAAGCTCCTAGCTCCATGGCCTTAAGAATAGTCTTTGGCTTTTTTTTGTAATGCCTTCCTCCGACATTGCCTGGTATAAATGTCCTGCATAGTAGTAAGGCATGGATAAAGCATGATGAATGGTTATAGAATAAAGATTTATTACATTTCTTAAGAGAAAATCAGAACCATGTACGTCACTTAAAACTGAAGAAAAAAAACAACAACCCAAAATACATTAGGAGAAAACACTAATCAAACCATGCTTTCATTCCTGGTAGACGGCAATTGACATTTTGGGCTTCACTTCTGAGGAGAAGGCAAGCATCTACAAGCTCACAGGTGCAGTGATGCATCATGGGGCAATGAAGTTCAAGCAGAAGCAGCGCGAGGAGCAGGCAGAGCCTGACGGCAATGAGGGTAACTCTCAGGATTTAATAGTTCTTATTGAAGTTCCCAAACGGCGCAGCTGTCTAAGAAACTGCTTCACAGTGCAGCTGCTAAATTGTGACAGAGGTTCTTATCCTGGTCCCTTTTCTCTTTCAACCAGAGGCTGATAAAATTTCCTACCTCATGGGCCTGAACTCTGCTGACTTGCTCAAAGCTCTGTGTTACCCCAGAGTGAAGGTCGGGAATGAGATGGTCACCAAGGGACAGACTGTGCCACAGGTAGGTTCTTTGAAAACATTTCACATTGTAGTATGCAGTTATTTGCAGAATTCTGAATGCATGTAATTTTCTATAGGTCACCAATTCAACCATGGCCCTCTGTAAATCGGTCTATGAGAAAATGTTCTTGTGGATGGTGGTGCGTATCAACGAGATGTTGGACACAAAGCAAGCCCGACAATTCTTCATTGGTGTTTTGGACATTGCTGGATTTGAGATCTTTGATGTGAGTATTTACTCTTTGGAATAGTTTACATTGCTATGTAATTATTATTATTTTTTGCTTCATTGTTTACTTAATGCTTACTGCGTAGATGTCATAAAGATTTTATTGCTCAGAATTTGCATTTGACGATAAAAAACCTTTGACTTTCAACTTTTGTATATCCTAAATTCCACATGTTCTACTTCAGTTCATCCGACAGCTTTGTAAAATAAATATAACCAAGAGCAGACAGTAAGAATATGAAATCTAATGATGAAGGTATGAACCTATCAAATGTTGGTTAAATTAACTTTTTATGTTTCTTAATATGAACATTAGTACAACAGCTTGGAGCAGCTGTGTATCAACTTCACCAATGAGAAACTGCAACAGTTCTTCAACCACCACATGTTTGTACTGGAGCAAGAAGAGTACAAGAAAGAGGGAATCGAATGGGAGTTCATAGACTTTGGGATGGACTTGGCTGCCTGCATTGAGCTTATTGAGAAGGTAAGATCCAAAAAAGTCAGACAGTACAGTAGTGGGCAAGTCTGCTTATTTACTGAATACTTAACATAATCATGTCACCAACAGCCACTGGGCATCTTCTCCATCCTTGAAGAGGAGTGCATGTTCCCCAAGGCTTCAGACACTACCTTCAAGAGCAAGCTGTATGACCAGCATCTTGGTAAAACCAAAGCCTTTGAAAAGCCTAAACCGGCAAAAGGCAAGGCTGAGGCCCACTTTGCACTGGTACATTACGCCGGTACTGTGGACTACAACGTCACC
>JACXGK010000069.1:0-28445 GCA_016801125.1 Novumbra hubbsi
TTTAGTCGCCATCGTGTGTGTTGTGTCCTGTTTTCCCCATGTCCTGTGAACGCATCCCTCCCTGATTCCTTACAGGTGCTGCTTGTTACCACAGTACTTAAGCCCTTGTGTTTCTCGTCTCCGTGTCCGTGATTGTTTCTTGTGATCTGTGTGCAGCTACACGCTGTGTTTGATTGTCCGTACCTACAGTACGTTGGACTATTTATTTGAAGCGTTATATACGCCAGTTCGTCAGTAGTGAACGGAATAAACCGACTACTTGAACCTACCTCCCTGCACCTTGGTCTGCTTTCTTCCACAACCATCACAAAAGCAATATCTTTAAATGGGTTTTGTGAAACACATGAAGTGATTGCGGAGTCCTAGGATTTGTTGTAGTGTGTTTTACTTTCTTAGTTTTTATTTGTGCTGTGAATGAGCTCATATTTTCTGAGGGCTTTTTTGAAGAGACATGAAAACATTGTGTCAAGGTAATCACTTACGTTATTCTCTTGTCTTTGGCAAAAAATACAATGATTTAAGTTTTATCTTTAGTTATTTGAAGAAACTTCTGGCAGATCCATTCATTATCTTTACTTAAGGCACTGGCGGAGTAAGTCTATCGGACCATAGTCACTTGGTGAGAGAGCTGTATACAATCTACCTAATTATGATAATTATGATAAGAGGTTTATTATCATGTTGCTTTGCATGATTTGGTCAATAGGATTGATATTGTACCAGAATCAGTGTTCAGGCAAATTACATTTAAAACCTTAATAAAGGCAGTCTCTGTGCTAGATATTATATAGGTCTGTAGTTGCTAATTACACAAGGGTCTAAGATAGGGATTTTTAACAAAGGCTCTATGACTGTCGTTTTCCAGGCTTTTGGAAAATTGCCTGATAATAGCACTTTAAGATAGGGCTTTTAACTATTTGCAGTAAATCTATCACCATCAGTTAAAATATCAGAGCATCAATGCAGCAGCTGGACAGGTTAAGATATTGGATGATTGTCCATAAGTTTTGTACTGTGAATTGCATTATATTGTGTCATGCTAAACAAATTACTTCAACGGGAATTAAGTCTCTTGTATAATGCCCTGAATTTTATTCTTGAAAAAAGAAGGCAAAATCATTGCATTTATCATTGGGAAGGAGCTCAGGGACTACTGGAGTTAAAAGGTTTGTCAACAGTTGCAAAAAAGTATGTGAATCATTAATGATGTTGGTATTTTGTTTGTAAAGTTCAAATGTTTTGACCTGATATCAATTAAAATGTAAAAAAAATGGTAAAATATTGTTTTCCAATGTTTTGTTCTTATTCTTGGGTGCTTTTAGCAGTGTGTTTTGGGTCATTATACTGTTGTATACCCATGACCAGTGACTTAGACAGATCTTTCTGACACTGGGCTGTATCCTTTTACCAAAATACTTTGGAGGCAGTAATCCCTGTTTTCTTTTTCTACCATTGGCTCTGTACTTCTGTTCAATCTGGGGTTGATTTTCCAGTTTGGCTCCAGGTTATCTACAGTTCAATGGACCTGGACTTCTTAATAATATTTGCAACTGTTGTCACAGGAACATCAAATTGCTTGGCGATGATCTTGTAGTCTTTACTTTTACCGTAATTGTCTATTATTTTCTTTCGGATCTCTTCAGACAACACTCTTTTTGGCTTTCTCTGGTCCATGTTAAGTGTGGTGCAATGATACCAGCACAGTGACTACTTTCTCCGTTTCAATAGGCTGAATGACTAATTACAAGATTGGAGATGTGGTATACTAATTAAAGAAACACATTTGTTAAAAAATTCCCTATAATAACACATTTTTCCATGCCATTTTAGAATATCTTTGTAGAATAAGCAATAAATCAACTTTTTTCACAACTCCTTTGCTTTATTATATGACATACCAAAGCCATGCACATATACACAATACTGTAGCTTTTAATTTAATCACTGTTCAGGAGGAATGATGCATTATTTCAATAAGCTTGTAAGGATACCAACAAATGTGACATTTTACCACATCTGTATATATATATATATATATATATATTACTTCTATAATCAGGGAAGGCTCAGCACAACCAAAGGAAGCACAGGAGCCACCTATGTTGGAAACCCTTGATCTAGGGCATAGATGTCAAGCATATGGCATGGCAAATGTCTTGGTTCGTCTTTGAATGTCATGTTGTATTGTATTAAGTATTTTGTCTTTTGGTTTGTCTACCTTCTTAAGTACTGAAAGTAAAGTTCCTTTGATCCTTGAAATTGCTTCCTTTTGTTTTCTCTTGTACACGTGACAGTGTTGGCTCTGGCATGATCTGGCAGTGAATTGTAGCCAGCAGTGAAGGGGATCTAATGAAAACTGGGGGAATTATGAACGTTAAGCAATACACAGGTTTTGATTCTTTATGCTGTACCTTCAGGTAAATTATTCAAGAGACCTTTAGCATTTTGAAATACTGAATACACAAGATTTTGTAGCAGAAATTTGCAGATGTTACAAAAAATACTGAATTGTTCTAAAAACATGTTTTTTTGTATTACTTTTCAATGTATTAATGTGTGTATTTTAAAAGAAATTGAAACAGAGTTCATTTACTGTAGTTGCTAATAATTATCAGTAATATAATTAGAAGCCAGACAAGAGGCATCGAAACAATTAGAAAATTGGATAGAGAACTATTCCTGCTAATTTTCTATGCCTAAACATTTGATGCCCCCAGGACCATGTTAATGACTGGATGTAGAAAATGAGTTTGACACCCCTGCTTTAGAAGGCCGAGAGGCATATGGTGATGGGATTTCCATATAGAGGACGTCTCTCAATGCAAACACTGCAGAAATGTTTATGACAGTCAAGTCCCATGAGGAATCTAACCAGCAAGGATGGCCGAGAAGCAGCAGAATCAAACATACAGCTATGATAAAGACACATACATTTTTCCATTCCACAATATGAACATTTCACACAGAAATGTAAACGCACTTACCATAGTCAATGAAATCTGTATGTCGATGAATAGGATAGAAAAGATGAATATAAAGTGAACTTGTCCAATATGCATGAATGAAGAGATTAGACTCACATCCATATACTGTATACACAGGCATCCATAAACAACCACTATGAATGTGTTTACATTTGTAGACACATTCTACATTTGTAGACATACAATTGTGCATATTGTTTTATTAGGAACTTGATTGAAATTAAACATGAATGTAAACAATGCGCCATTTTGATTTCCCCCCCCCATTAATTCCAATAAGAAATGCTGACCTTTCTCCATGAACATGAGAGCAAGCATTGCCCTTAAAGTGCACTTACTGGACAAAGTCTAATAGGATCAGTGGTATATTAACTAGTTGCGTATGATGTGTATTATATTGTGTGACATCCCAATACATGCATGTTTCTGCATAAAATAAAACCTAAACCATATTGAAATGTCATGCATTATGTATTTGCAGGCCAATTATATAAAGGTAAGAGGGTGGTTTGGGTGGTAAAGGAGAAGCCTCATTCAATTAGAAAATATTATACTAAAGCCAGAAACTGTTTCCCAAACTACACCCTATTTCATATAGTGCCCAACTTTTGACTAGAGCCCTACAAAAGAAGTGTTTTATATAGGGAAAAGGTTGTAATTTTGGAGGCCTGGGATTGGCTACACAAGAGGCTCCAGATGCCAAGCTGATGCCAACTGATGCCAAGGACAAGGATTTCAGCATGACAGGGTGGGACAAAGCAGGCACAGATGGTCCTAGTATCCCTTTGGGAAAGGAATTAAAAAAGAAAAGTACCTCAGGAAATTAAACTCACCGCACACATAGATACACACAAACGCACTGAAGTCTGCATACACTTGAATCAAAGTTACCTGCTAGTCACAGAGTTTATTTAGTTTTGGCCTGATATATTGTTAGCATATTTTACTGAAAATATTACCTAGGAAGGTAAAAGTCAAATAAATGTTTTTTTAAAATGTAGAAAATGCACAGAATGCCACCAACACCATTGTCTATGAAGTGGCAGATCTCTCCTATTGAGAGGCAATGTGAAATGGGCATAATAATTATTATGGTAATAAAGACTTCTCATCTTAAGGCACCCCACATCCTTGACTCGCAGCCCCACCTCCCTAAAAACTTCTGTCTTGGGCTGCTTAGCTCACGATCTGTGGCATCAACCCAGGTAGCGATTTGCAAACAATCTATTATTTTTCCGAAATAAAATTTTTGCTTACTCAATAGTTTTTGTCTTGCTGGCTGGAATTAAACCAGTAAAACTCTACCAGAAAATACATATATATGTATATACATGTATATATGTATAAGGTTGTTTAGAACGGGTAATTGCAACTAACCCTTGTTGTGCTTTATAGACAGATCTTGTTGCATGACAAAGAAAATAATTTAGGTGCAGATATTAAAAGTATATTGTAATAAAACACCTGACGGTCATCAAGCTGTGATTGCCACAACCTCACACATTCTTTAAAGCAACTATTATGTTTGTTACTTGAGGAGGTCAGTGATTCTGTCTGTCTTGGAGTCTGCCAATCATCAGGGATTAGTTTATGAGGAAAGTGGGGAATGGATATAGATCTCTATAGAAGAGCTGGAGAAGGGTATGGGATTGAAAGGGCAGTAAATACTTTGAAAAGTTTGGAAGATCCAAAAAGATG
Source organism: Novumbra hubbsi (assembly GCA_016801125.1). Classification (NCBI taxonomy): domain Eukaryota; kingdom Metazoa; phylum Chordata; class Actinopteri; order Esociformes; family Umbridae; genus Novumbra; species Novumbra hubbsi. Next base: position 4,683 of record JACXGK010000069.1, read on the forward strand.
GAAGATTGGGTTAGAAAAGTTTTCCCCTGAAATATCCAACCATATAAAGTGTATTTAACAGGACAGAGAGCAAGAGAATGGAGGGAATGATGGAATAGTAATCAGTGACTTGTGAGTGGGAGGCAACTGGGGAATAGAGAGGTCAAAAATGAATGAATGATGTTGTGAAATTGCCCGGATACCACATGGGCAAACATATGGGGGTGGGGGGGTGGGGGGGGGGGGGTGCCTCCTCCTGGTGCTGGCAGGGTGTCTGCTGCTGTTCAAGGATGTCCTGGTATATCTCAGTTCCCTAAGTTGACCACATCTATAGAAGTAAGAGCAGCCCCAGAGCTTGACACTGCATGTGAATACATGATGTGTTTTCACATACCAGACATATTTGTAAATGCATCATGAGTCTCATCCAAACTCCTTAATATCCATTATTTGACTGGTTCATTTAGTACCCAATTATTTACCTACCTGATTCTACATACCTACTTGATATAACCAATGCAACTTGGGGTTCACATATTTTTGCATCTGCACTAAATACTGCTCTAAACCCATATATTGAACTGGTAACTGTAAACCAGCTACGTCAGATAGAAAAGACGGATTCTGGTTAAATAAAGATACCATGGTGAACACAAAAAACCTAAACCTATAATTGTGCAAGCAGTATGTTATATATCCTTTGGTTTTAGAATAAAAGGAAATATTGCATGGAAACACTGAGGAATGACAGAATAACCAGCAGAAACTTGCTGGTTACTCAAAATATACAGTTACGGTTCATGAGATTAGCAAGACACAGGCACAGAGGTGACTTACATAAAGATAGTTTAATTCCAAAACTGACTTCTTTAGAAGGCTTGACATAAACAAACAACCATAACATAGACAACAAGTTCTAACAATGACTCACAAGAACACAAGTGCTGGAGGAACTTCAATAGGGATATAACGAAGGGTAAACACAGGAGGTAGGCACAGGAGAAACCAATTACAATAATGGGACTAAACAGAACATAGAAACAGAGAAAACTAGAATAGAAATATATAGATATAGAAATAAAACAAACCGCCAAGCTGAACAAAAGCCCTGTCAATAAGTTTTTTGCTATACACTCATGTTAGGGTTGGAATTTAATATACAGTATCTCAAGGTGAGTACATCCCTCAATTATATATTAATATTTGATTATATGTTTTCATGTGACAACACCAAAGACATAAAACTTTGCTACAATGTAAGTAGTGAGTGTACAGCTTTTACAACAGTGTACATTTGCTATTCCCTCACAATAACTCAACACACAGCCATTAATGTCTACACCGCTGGCAACAAAAGTGACTACACCTCTTAAGTGATAATGTCAGAATTTGGCCCAATTAGCCATTGTGGCGTGTGTGGCTGCAACCAGGTGAGGAGTACAAAGACATGTGTGTCTTGCCTACAGTCAAGCATGGTGGTTGTGAGTGTCATGGTCTGGGGCTGCATGAGTGCTGCCGGCACTGGGGATCTACAGTTCATTTAGGGAACCATGAATGTCAACATGTACTGTGACATATTGAAGCAGAGCATGATCCCCTCTCTTCAGAGACTGGGCCACAGGGCAGTATTCCAACATGATAACGACCCCAAACACACCTCCAAGATGACCACTGCCATGCTAAAGAAGATGAGGGTAAAGGTGATGAACTGGCCAAGCATGACCAGACCTAATCCCTATTGAGCATCTGTGGGGCATCCTCAAACGGAAGGTGGAGGAGAGCAAAGTCTCTAACATCCACCAGCTCATTTTCACTTAGGGGTGAACTCAAATGCTGATGCTGAAGATACTGACCTAGTCTAAAGGCATGTTTTATTACTTCTTTAATCAGCACAACCGTTTTCAGTGGTGCTAAAGAATTGCAAAATGGCATTCTAATGATATGTTGGCCTTTTAAAATGTTGAACTTGGATTAGCAAACACATCGTGATATTGGAACACAGGAGTTTTCATTAAGAAAACAATACAATGTTTTTACCCTTAAATGGTTTTATTCTGAAATGATACTGCGTACTGATTTAATTCTAAACTGATACTGCTTACTGATACATTACACCTCCTCCATTAAATTCTCCTGCTACAACACACACACATACTATTATCTTGCAACAACCAACTGTTATCCACACATCTTTTTTACTGACCCTTGTACTCGGTATTGATTTGTACATATAGCAGAATTGGTTTCACAATACTTTTTTGGCTTGACATTGCAGATTCATACAGGCCCTTAGTTTGTTAAATTCTCTAAAGCTTATGTTACAACGGTGTCTACTGTGAAAGGGGCAACCTACAGCAAAGGGGATAGTAGAGTGGTTTATTCAAAGACTCCAAAATAAAAAATAGTAGTTTTAGTATTTTTCTTTTTACAAAAAAATTTAAATTGTCATCTGAAATAAAATATCTGTTTTAATAACCAATGTCGTTGTGGAATCTCCTCAAATTTTACCTCATAGAATTGTGATTTGTAATTAGTGGCAGAAAATAATCCATGGAAGCATATGCACTACATAAATGTTTTTTTTATTTTGACCTGAAGCAACTTGTGGTCAGGCATAGGGGCTAATTATATGCCCGGTACTATCAGGTGACTTTCAAAGTGGCTCTATTGCTGATACACAGGATGCCGTTCCAGGTGGTCTTTTTTTGCTGCAATGCTGTTATCAGATCGAACAATGTCTATGCTGCACAGCATAACTACAAAAAGACAACCTGGCAGGCCACCAAGGTGTCCTTGTATGTACCTCAGACCTGTACCTCAGTACCTCCTTGAGTATGTTAATTTATTGTATGTTGCTTGGTTTGTCTGTAATTGCAGGCTGTTTACATGTATCCCTTAGTCTAAGGCCAGTTATAAGTTCAGCAATAAACACAAATAGAAAATAGTCTAACACCTGATTATAGTGCCCACATGAACTTGTAGAACAGTGCTTTGAGGTAGGGTGTCCGATAACATAAAAATGGGTGGCTGAAGGATGTTCTTCCTTTTTGGTAACGGTAGGGGATCACTAAAGGAACATCAGAAGACCATGAACAGATCCCTGAGGAACACCTTAGCGCCAATGTTCAACCATAGTAAAGCACTTACTGAAGAGCCGGAGCTAAATGTCTAGTAAAGTGTGTCATGGAGAGTAAGAGAGAAACAGCTCAAGACAGCCTGACCTATATACAAGATGTGATGTTGACAATACCCCAGCGATGCAATGTAGCTCTCCCTGAACAGAACATTTCAATTAAATCCAGGCATTATCCATGAAGAAGCAGTAAGGTTGCAGGGGTCATGGAGCCAGTAATGACACATGCTATACCAACCGTACAAGAACCATTTGTAAATAGTATGTTATGGTGTAAGCTGTGTAGGGCCGGTCAACATTACATGGATGTGAAAAATGCAGTAAATGATGCAGTGAATGAGGCACAGTGCATGGAATGTATAGGCTACCTATCCAGTTCTAAAGATGCAGTTTTCACCTTTGTAGCAGCCTAAGCACAAAGCTCCTGAACATTAGTGGATATTTAGTTATTTGTAAATGTTTTTAAATATGCTTCTAACTAAATTATTTTGTCTCGGATTACATTTTGTTGTATTTTTAGGGTGGTTTCAAAGCCACATATTTGCAAATTGACTAACAGGTTAGCTTTGTTTTGCTTAAAATCGATGAAACACTTGCTCCAATGCACGCGTGGTTAGGGCTGGGATGGGAAATTATGGCACAATGTAAACAACTAGCACCATTTAAAAGCATCATTTGATTTCCCCACATTCAAATACAGTGCTTAAATAACTAAGCCAACAAGTAATCACAACAGGCCAGCTGAGCTTATGCCACTAAAATGCAGCAACAATTTTAGGTACTAACTAGCTATATACCACAACAGTACAGCAATTACTCAAAATACATAAACAAATGGAAAATGTAAACCTTCTCTCAGTGGCAGCTGGAAGCATTGAAGCTAGTCACCTGAAACAGCGTATTAGGAAAATGCATACCTTGTGGCTATAATGTCAGCTGGTGGGTAAGTTGGTCCATATAATTACCAATGCATCCTCAAACATAATCTTTAGATGAAATTTCCAAGGAAGTAAATTCCATAGCACAGCCCACCGGCAAGTTACCTAGCAATTTACTAGTTATAACATCTGGCTCAACAGGTCTGCATGGGGCATCGTACAAATACTACTTCATCTACCATGATATGTTATTATTTTTCCTAACTAGTTTTCATTCTGAATAAGAGTGGATTAGAATTGGACACTGGCTCACCACCAGGAGGTAAATAAATGCAAGGAGGACTTCCATATTTTGGTTCCATAGTTTATATGGTGCTTAACTCACAAACCCAGGTGTCCGGGATAGATTAATTTAATCCCTTCACATTAGTGACATGAGATAATGGAAAGAGAGAAATATATTCATACTAACGGGGGTCAACGCTTATACCTGGTGGTGCTTTAGCTGTGTCTTGCTCCATATGAATAGGATAGGGAGTGCTAAGGAAAACAACAACTTGCTACTATTAGTTCTGAAAATGGTGTTGTGAGCTAGCTCACAGCACCGCTAAAGCATCACCTAAGAACTGGCTGTTTTCTTAGACTTGCTCACCACAAGACCATAAGCAGATTCCTTTAGCATTAACAAAAAATAAACAATTGAATATGCACTTGATTACCAATCAAACATTATTGATTTAACAACTTAAAATTTTTGTTACAACATACAGCCAGAAAAAGTATTTTTCTTCCCCTTAAGCCATGAAACTATTGTAGTTGTGGGTAATTTTTAGTTTATTAAATTGACCTTGGCAGCCATCTCTAACTGACCTAATTAATGACTGGATGTGCCAGTTCAATTTGACTGAGTGATTTCATTGCTTTGCATCACGGACAGCTACTTACAGTTAGGCTGTGTGACTATTTCAAAGCACAAGAGAAACATTTGCATAAACTTTTAATGCCCACACTGTATGGTTTTTAGGGTGAATGCATCAAATATGCCCCAGTTGTGGAATGTCTGTGTCAGTAGGTTGACCACCGTTCTCCGCTCAAATCATGGCATGGCCCTCTACATCTTTAAGAAAGCAGTACTTACAGTTCTCATAATGATACAGTGCCCTCCAGAGGTACCCTTTGTAAAAATAAGGAAAACATAATTTTGTTATCTTACATCTTCTAAGATGTAAATGTTTTCTATCATCTTTATTTGTCACAAATAATTTGAGATGTTTTAAGGTAAAAGTTTGTGAATTGTGAGGTAAAATTGTTTGAACAAAAAATATTCAACAATGAATACATATAAAAAAACAATTGGTGAGATTATTGGCTATAATGTTTTCTAATCTAATAAAAGTGTCTTCCCATTTTTTCCCAATTCACCTGAGTCATTTAGAACACTTGTGGTCAACCATGACTTCCTGTTTCATTGGAGTACAAATATGTTACGATACACGCACCTTATTTATCTTCCAAAATGGGGAAAGGTCAGAGAACATAAATGAAGAGAGAGACAAAAGGTTGTTGACTGTAATAAATTAAACAATCTTCCTGATCTTTCCGGAATTTACCAATTAACTACATATTATGTCTGTTTTTCATTACAGTATGTATAGACTAATAGCTGAGTTTGAGTTCTACCTCATAATTAATTGTTCGGTACCACTATATTTATTTTTTCTTTTACGCTTTGGGTCATAGGGGCAAAATGAGATCCCTCTATGTCCTTGGTGAGGTATTCCCTATTCAGTGGTTTGTCATAGCTGCTGTAGCTGTCTAGAGTCGCTGCAGGGGTCCTCTTGGGACTCCCTGTCACGGACTAATAGTCTCAACGTCAGAAGAGTTCACTCTGACACTATCAATAAGGGTGTCTGCTCGATCCAGCTGTTGGGTTTAGGGCCATTTCACCACCTCCTTGCTCAAGACTAAAGTGACTTTGAGATAGAATCAGTAATTTGTCACAGACTGGACCCTTCCATGGCGACTGACAAGCTATTCTATTAGCACTCATTACTGGAAATACCGGAAATCAAAATCTTTTAATGTTGTTTAAACTACAACATATGGCAGGCAAAGATAATTTCCTTCCTCGTAAGCAATGTGACTATTGCAGTTATGGGTAATGGAATATCTTATTGACTTGACCTTGGTATGGACTTTTGAGGGCCATTTCTAATCAACTTATTAATGACTTGATATGCCACTTAAAGTGCTTTTATTGCTTTGCATCATGGACAGCTAATTCCAGTTTGGCTGTGTGGGTATTTAAATGTTTTCTTACTGGACGCTATTCCAAATTGTCACAAATACATCACAGTTGAGGAATATCTGTGTCAGTAGTACAAGCCTCAATATATCATAACACAGTTCTGAGAACTACTGGTTTCAACTACATACAAATGACTAGGAAAACCATAGACAAATTCATACAATAAGTCCCTTGAGATAGCAATGTTCCAATTTTCCACATGAGGACATTTGTATGGCATTTCCTCCAGGCTCTATTATTAAACATGAATCCCCCCCCCACACACACTAATAGTCACATGCCATGGTAAGGAAACTGTACCTTACGGTACCAATTCTGATTATAGACCGTACATTATGTGTAACCATAATGATTAGAAGGCAGCCATTCCCTTCTGAAAAACAACAAGTGTGTAGTAAATATAGTATGATTTTTTTTACTTTTCTTACATGAGCATTGCTTATATATAATATATAAGACACAGTTCAGTTAGTTTTCCATGCAAAATAACCACTAAACCACTTATGCCTCCGTGTGCATCCCACACAGCACCTTCCCTGTCTGGTTCACTACTTTAGATAAAAGCCCCACTGGCCCAGTCGAAAGGAGTGCACTCTGAAGGGAAATATTGTCCTGCTAGGGACACAATCTGTCAGTCCCTGGAGCTGAAAGGGTTCATTCATGGTTCACTGATGCTCAGTTAACACAATTAACAGTCAGATGTAACTTTTCTTCCGTATGAACGCTTGTCACAAACTTTGATCTCCGTGCTTTTGGTTTGTATTGCATTCCATGGTGTGGGGTGCTTCAAACGTCGAACAACGTAAGCAAAAATGATCAGTTCCGATATCCTATTTATACCACAGCTATTCTATTGGTCTCGATTTTGCGTCTAGTCCCATACGACTTCCTTCACAGATGGGGTCCCTGAAGCCAAACACAGTGTTAGGCTGTTAATGAAGGTCTGGCAACCTGGTCCCGCTTGTTCAGGCTGATACCACTATCCGTGTGTTACAAGAGGGTGACAAAGATGCAGGCCTGCCTAAACACATCTTACAGCAAGTTAACAAATGGCTAGCGGCATCACCCATATGGTTTAGCTCGCTACTCTTTTACCACATACAAGCATGAACACATGCAAACAATGTTGTGTGTGTTCCTTCCGCTGTGGCGTCAAAGCCAAGTGGGCAGATGTGTTTTCATTTCTGGAAAGGATTAAAAGACCACTGCACCTTTTACCTTCCAAAAAAGTTGAAAAGGAAAATTCTGAGTGAGGTACATAAGGGTTCTATTTAAGAGACCAATGGAAGTTGAACCCTTCTGTTCCACACTCAAAACCATCCTCCGTCAAATTATTTTCCAGAGCTGTGTGTGTAACACTAGTGTTGAATCTGAAATAGCACTATATTGCCAATATAGTGCCCTTCTTTTGACCTCAAACCTTGTGAACTAAATATGGTATAGGTTGCCATTGGGGGGGGGGGTCCTTTTTATCTCAGTTGATACTATACGACAGGAAAGCCATGTTGCAATGACAGAGACACCATTCTATACATAATTTGGAATGCCACATTTGTAGAAGACACGTTTATCACTTCCTGGCAGGCTCGCTGCACCGAGTGAGATTCAACGCCCTCTCGCCCTCATTATGAGCATGGACACCTTTTTGTCATCATTGCCCACACCCATGTTCCTGATCACAGTCCTTATTTAATTTCTGCCTTTCCTAGTGTATCTTGTTGGTCTTTGTTTGTTTTTCGCCCAAATGTAACACTGTTTATTAAAGGTTGGTCGTTCTCCCAGCACATGTGTCCTGGCTAGGCTTCAGTATTAGAATGTTACATTCTCCAAGTTTCAAGGACACTGGAAGTAGTCTAAGGCTTTATGTTCCAATCATGGGATGAATGTTGAATGTGACCAATTGGAGTTTATGCTTGGTCTGTAGGCCAGAAGAATGTTGTATGCTAATTTAATTCTCTAGGGAATCTGTTAAGGAAATTTTTTGTATGAGCATGGATAAATGTGTTTTTGGTACTGTCATGTATTAATATGAGTTACAGACCAAAAAGTTTTTAGGTCATTTTGCAAAAGATGCAACACTACACAATCCAATATACAATATACAGGAATATACAACCCTGTTTCCAAAAAGTTGGAAGGCTGCATAAAATCCAAATAAAAACAGAATGTAATGCTGTGCAAATAATGTAACCCTGTGTTTAAATGAAAATTGTAAAAGACAACATATGAAATGTTTAAACTGAGAAATTATAAAGTTTTTAGAAAAATACATGCCCATTCTTAATTTGATGCCAGCAGCACGTTTCAAAACATTGGGACAGAAACATGTTTACTACTGATTTGCATAACCTCTTCTTGGGAACTGCTGTAGTTTTAGGGAAAGATTCCCAGTCTTGCTTGATATAGTATCGCAGCTGATCCACAGATTGATGTCTCATTTGCTATATTTTTCATTTCATAATGCACCAAACGTTTTTCAATATGTGACAGGTCTGGACTGCAGGCAGGCCAGTTTAGCACCCAGACTCTTCTACTATGGAGCTACGCTGTTGTTATATGTGCAGAATGTGTTTCGACATGGTCTTGCTGAAATAAGCAAGGCCTTCCCTAAAATGACTTAATCTGGATGGCAGCTTGTTGCTCCAAACCCTAGTGCCTTCACAGATGTGCAAGTCACCCATGCCATGTGCACCCCCATTTTTGATTTTTCAGACCAAAGACAGTTTTACAGTTCTCCCAAGTCCATCTTACAGAATCTGGACTTTCACAATTGCTATGACCGTTTTTCAGTACTGTTACCAACATTCCTAAACTCTTAACACTCCAACCAACCTAAAACACACAATTGGTAAAGCGGTTAATTTCAAAATCCAACATTGTAAACTAAACTCCAAAACAAATTTTCCAAAATAAAACACTACACTAACACAATACACTAGTTCTACCAAAACACTATGCACGTCTCAAAATACCAAAACACTAACACATGTTCTCTTTCAACAGGAACATTTAGTCAATCATAGTACAATGTGATAAAAACACTATAAAATGGAATTACAGAAACAGCCTTATTCTATATGGGTCAGGTCTGCCCAATATTATTTATTATATTATATTGTATTGATAGATTGAGTTTTGCACTGCAGTTTCTTTTGAAGCCTCTTACATTTTAGTTTTGTTGGGTTTAGTAAATACATGCATTTTGTTGCTTTTGCTGCAGAAATTCAAAACAAAATATGAATGACCCATTTAGGTGTAGCTTTATAGAATGCACGGTTTATGAAAAAAATAAGAAAACATTGCTGCAGTAGTTGTTTTGGTTTTGGTTGAGCTTGTCTGTAAAATAAGTTAAAGCATTTGAAATCTGTGTTAACTGTTTGCATTTTGTGTCAAGGCAACAATAAATGTGTTAATTGTTTGACCTACACAAATGTGGATGCATTTGTGGATGCAACAGATTGTTTTTGAAGGAAATGGTTTTCGGAAGTGCTCCTGATTCTATGCAGTGACAACCTAATTGTGTCTGTTTTTAATGCAGTGCCATCTGAGGGCCTGAAGCTATTCAATATTGACTTGCCCCTTGCATAGAGATTTCTCAGTATTCTCTGAATCTTTCATTTATATTATGTACCGTATATTATGTGATCCAGAGTAAAGGCTCTTGCTTTTAAATCATTTACTTTTAAAAAGTAGCCAATATTAAGTAAGCCCATAAGATGTCTTTGGGGATTTTATAACAGTTTAAATAAACTAAAAATTAATTTGTACCAAAATCAATTGGCATGTCCCAATTTAGTGTTTTCACTGCCCAACAATTATTTCAAGCACTAATAACCCGGGCAACTGTTGTGCCATGACTATTTACTTAGATATCCGTCCTTATTCTCCATTAACTCTCCTGTTTAAAATATGGCACCTCCCCCGCCATATGTTTATATTACACACATGTTGGTTTGGGGTCAATTTGACCCATCAATGAGAATAGAGTTAACAAAGGGGAAACATTTAAAATTTAAACTGGAACAAATGTTTTTTCTTATAAAAAATGACACACAATGTGATTGCCTAATCCTTTCCAACCGCACAGACAGAGACAGAAACACAGCATTTGTTCCTGGACCCTAACTACACCCCTATCCGCACTTTCTGACACTTGTGACGCCCCACATGGAGAGGAGCCAGCACATGCCAAGAAATCCAGCCACTGTAGTCGTGGTGAGGAGGATCAATGCCTGAAATAAGAGTGTGTGTGTGTATGTGTGTGTGTAAATGTGAGTCTAGATCCGCAGAAAGCCAAAGTTTCATACTGTTCAGTAATAATCATCTTTATCTATTTAACCCACAATAAACCTAGGAAGATGATGACGTGCAAGCCCAAAGACAACAGCAAGAATAGCAGCATGTGCCCAAAAAACAAAATTTGCACAAAACATACAGTGGCATCCTGACACACACAGACACACACTTTTCTTTCTTTCTTAGGCAGGTATACAGTTAGAAATATTGTTGAAAAAAAGAAATGTACTTTTAATATAATGCTTATGACTCATTTAGTGTGATTTTATTTGAAAGAGTACATTTTACCAGGAACTCTTTCAATTGATCACTATGTCCCCAAGAATGTCAACAATTTGAAAAGTCGAAATAAAAAAAGTCTAGTTTGACCAGAAAAAACTGTTTGAAAATATTAGTTTTTATAAAAAAAACAAATGAATTACTGCAAGTAAACCATGATATGTAATGGGCGGAAAACTTGATTGCACTGAATGTTGGATAAATTGAAATTAATTGTGCTAGAGATAATGTTTATGTAAAAACATGTACAATGCCTATGAAAAGTATTCACCCCCCTTGGATGTTTCATCCTTTTGTAAATTTTATACATGAAATCTTGGTCAAACTGGAATTTGCCAAAACTATTTCTTTAATATAAAAGTGATAACAGATTCCTACAAAATAATATTAATTATTTAAAAATAGATAAAGTAAAGGTAAGGTAAAGTAGATGATTGCATAAATATTCACCCCCTTCAGGTCAGTATTTAGTAGATGCACCTTCGGCAATCAAAGCACTGGGTCTCTGTGGATATGTCTCAATCAGGCTGGCACATCTGGACACTGCAATTTTGCTCCATTCTTCCTTGCAACAGCTCAAGCTCTGTCAGGTTGCTCGGGGACCTCTTTTCAAGTTCACCCACAAATTCTCGATCGGATATAGATCTGGGCTTTGACTCAGCCACTCCAAAACATTCACCTTGTTGTCTTTGAACCATTTCTGTTTAGCTTTTGCTGTATGCTTGGGGTCGTTGTCCTGCTGGAAAAGTAATCTTCTCCCAAGTCGTAGTTCTCTTGAAGACTGAGTCAGATTATCCTCCAGGATTTGGCAATGTTTTTCTGCATTCATGTCCCCCTTCCAGGGCCTGCTGAGAAGCATCACCAGAGCATGATGCTGCCACCACCATGCTTCACAGTGATGTGCAGTGTTTGGTGTTCGCCAAACATAGTGTCTAGTCTGATGGCCAAAAAGCTCAATTTGTGTCTAATCAGACCAGAGAACCTTCTTCCAATTGACCTTGGAGTCTCCCACATGCCTATGGGCGAATTCCAGGCGAGATTTCAAATGAGCTTTTTTCAACAGTGGCATTCTCTTTGCCACTCTCCCATATAGCTTTGACTGGTGAATAACCCGGGCAACCGTTGTTGTATGTACAGTCTCTCCCATTTGAGCCATTGAAGCGTTTATCTTCTTCTTGCCCGTTCACTCAGTTTGTGAGGACGGCCAGCTCTAGGCAGATTTGAACAAGTGCCATACTCCAACGTCAATTTCCTAATGATAGATATAACTGAACTCTGTGGGATGTCCAGTGAGTTGGAAATCTTTTTGTACCCTGACTCATAATTTTCAATGATCTTCTCTCTGAGTTGCTTGGAGTGTTCTTTTGTCTTCATGTTGCAATTGTATTAAGACTACTGATGAACCAGAGACTAGACCTCCCAGACACAGGTGTTTTTATACTGAAATCACTTGACACGTATCAACTGCACTCAGGTGATCTCCATTTCACTAATTGTGACTCTGCTGGCATCAACTAGCTGGACCTCTGTTGAATTAGGTCAGTTACTTTAAAATGGGGGGAATATTTATGGAAACACTTATTTTACACTATACATTTTTAATTAATTGACATTAGTTCGTAAAAATCAGTTTTCACTTTGACATGAAAATAAGCTTTTATTGCAAATTCTTGTCAAAAATGAAAAATTATTCTGACACTGTTTTCATGTACAAAGGCAAGAAAAGGGGAATACTTTTCTATAGGCATTGTATGTTTTAACTACATTCAGATGGTTAAACATGCACCAGGTCAATTTGACCTGGGAACGTTATTGCTGTTCCTTACGGTTTAACATAACAAGAGATACTCACCAGAGTGTAGCAAGCGATTCATTTGGGATTACTCTTTTAGAAAGATATGTATTCGTCTTCATGTGCAAATGGTCAAGAGTAACATATGGCTCAAGGTGATGAATATGTGTACCATATGTGTACCATGGTACCACTGTACTGCCTACTGCATGCTGTAGACAAATGGGACACTTCCATCATTACTGTACATTTGTTTATGCTAATCTACGCCGTGCAAATGACCTCCACAAGGCAGGCAGAAGTCTCCACCCTTATCTCCCTAGAATCTAAACTGAACAAAATGACATAGAAAAGTCTACAATCTCGCACATAAAGTGGGACAGATGGACAAAACCCCTATGCAAATGAACCAATGAATGCTATGTTGTATTAAAACCCGACATGTCACCCAAAGGCCGTTTCTCTCCTCTGCTGTGCGACAGAAGGAAAACATCTTTTTGTTTTGTTTCTCCTCATCAACCGGACCAGGATGTGACAAGTGGACAAAGGGGAAGGCAAGAGGGGAGCATCTGAAAAAGGAAGCTATTGCGGGTTCCTGCTGAGCAGGCTGGTATGCAAGTTGCACAATAAACAGAGGCAGTATGAGAAAAAGGACAAATTAAATATTGATCCCATGACAACCGTGAGTGTTGACCGTGCTATGTCTCTAACTGGATAGCAACCAGTGCTTTGGGATGAAATAGGGTCACTTAAACGTGGCCCACACGTTTGTACTTCAAGATGTTGGGCCAGTTTTCTTGGCAAAGGAATGCCATTTGTTAGTAAGAGAAAAGTAAGGAAATGGAGCAGTTCTTCTTCGATCGACGGATCGTTCGGACAACATCCTACTGCATTACCTCGACCACATCTTCAGGTCTCTACCATTTCTCATGGAATGGTGTAAATTCTGAAACTCTCTAATACATTAAAAAAATTCTAAAACGTAAGATGACTGACACATAGTAACATGTAGCATGGGTATTGAAGTCAGTGGAAGTTGATATCTTTGAGGAGAAATCATCACTACAGAGAGGACACTGCTAATCAATATGATCTACAGGTTCAATAGGCATGAGGAAATCTTTGTTCGTCCAGGCACTAAGAACAGCATTATTATGCCGCTTAGCAGTGTATAGAAGAGGTCCAATTACAATGAAAGCTGGCATTCAAACTCGCCATCCTTCGCAAGTTGTCTAGTGGGGAATCAACACTGACGGAGGTTCAATTATTTTTTGTGTGATTAAGGCCCAGCTTCATTGCAGCAACTCCCAGTGGACTCAGAACAGCTGATGTCAAGATACATGACTTCTGAATACTGTACAATGCCATTCTTCCACGGTTAGGGGCACAGTGATTAGACTGCCATTCAAACAAGGAGACATTCATACAAGTTTCTAACCGATTGAATAGATTGGTTTAGATAATTCATTTATCTTGAGTACCAAAAGATTAATCAATATAAAACAATCCTCTTTCTGCAGTTGAGCACACTGAAAATATGATGATAGTTACACTCAACATTGAGAATATGCTAATGAATGAGACTTGAGAGAATAAGAGAATACAGCGATTCACAAAACACAAAATCAGTCCACTGTTTTTCTGGCCCAAATTAACCTAATTAATCACATGTTCCACCAGATTTTATTTAGCATTACACAAAATCTAGTCCTTTGTTGCCCCTGTCCAAACTTTTTTTTAACCTGTTTCGGGAATCAAATTCAAAGTGGGCATACACTGTATTTTTTACTGTATGTAAGAAACTATACATTTCTCAGTTTCAACATTTGATATGTTGTCTTTGCTGTGATGTGAGTAAGGATGGAATCAAGGCGCAGGTGCAGTACAACTGTTTAATTTTCTCGTGCTCGTCAAAATAAGACAAGTTAACAGGGAAGTCCCAGTATCCTACAAAATAGTGTACGTGGCACAGATACAGCACAATAGCGTGTAAGCGCATGAACAATATAACGGGTACCCGTAACATGACAGGAAACAGCAACACGCACAGAGGACGGAAACAGAAGGGAACATATACCTGGTTAACAGGTATCACCTGGTGGTGATTGGGAAGGGATACGTTCCCAAGACAGAACTCCGGAGACGTCGCGCACCACGCGCCCACAGGGGAACATGTCCCTAGATGTGACATTTGCTGTATTTTCTGTTGAATATAGGTTTTAAATTATGTGCACATCATTGCATTCATTTTTTCTTTACATTATACACAGCTTCCCAAATTTTGGGCAACGATGTTGTAGACAAACTATAATCTACATCGCAATACAGGCTTAAACAAAGTCAAAATGCAGTTATCACATGAATGTTGATATGATCATGGAATGCGTTCAACTGTTACTTAGACGACCACTTTCGAGATGATTACTAAACTATTTGTACACTACAGATTGAGAACAACATAAAAAGAATGCATGTCTTGGAAGTATCAAAATATAATATTTGATAAAAAAGTCAGGCAAATGGCCATAACTAAATTACTTGTGTGTGTGTGTGTGCATATTTTGCTATACTGGTAGAAACCTAACATGCAAGCAGTATGAAAAAGGGAAATGTTGCCAGTATTACCATAAGGCTAAACCTTTTTTAAATGGTTAGGATTGGAATGGCAACTATGGTATAACCTGTGTGTGTATTTGTGGAGGCTAACCTAACCTTGGTGGGAGACATTTTCTTCATAAATCTTGTACCCGTCTACTAAGTCTGAAAGAAATAACAGAGGATCAGACCTAGAAGGGAGGCAGAAAAAAACATTGAGAGAGTAAGGGGGAGACAGCGAGAGAGGGAGAGATTTTTCCATGTTCATGTCACTTCCAGTTATTTTTAGGCTGCATATCTGTCAATGCTTTTTGGTACTTTGTGACAAGCCTGGCAATGCATTTGTTTTGTTGTCCACAGACAGCTCAAAGAATCTGTCATTGTGCTGCGCTCGCGTTCAAGAGTTTATTGCTCTTGGCCAATGACCTTTTGCCAAACTGTGTGCTTGAAGTTATTTTCTGTATCTGATATGACAAATTAGGGCAAGTTATTCCCGCAAAAGGTTCAGAAAAGGACCTGAGCCAAGGTACAAATAAAGTTTGAAAAGATAAAGTGGCACTTCATCATATATTAAATATCCAGAGTCATAGCTGCGTCTTAATCATGATTTTCTACATTCTCTAGTCAAAGATATGTTATCCTGTAAGGTTCAAACTGATTTGAACACTTGACATTCAGTAATACACATTCGGTTAAAGGATGGTCAGATGTGCAACTTGTTAACAAGAAATCATTCAGCACTGTGCAAGCTTGCCAAGTTGTAAACACCAGCAGGGTTATCATTAAAGAACCATAAAAGGGCTGCAAGAACTGAAATTCAAAATATTTAAATGGATCAGGTTTCTGTTATGAAGACCACCAATTAAACACGTCCAGGGGTTTCAATTGGAATCCAATGAGAAACATGGAGAACATATGCCACAATTGTTCTAATGTTGATATCTATCTTTCACTATTACACTATTATTATCACTATTAGGAAAACTATCCTTCAAACAACTATTCTATTTTCAGAACCTTGTAAGCAGGGGTCCAGGAAACTTTGGTCTTCACAGGCATTAAAGGGATGGTTCACAGTTTTATCCAACTATAATCGCTGCAAAGTTTAAATCTGTACCACAGCACTTGCCTACAGTTTACAGATTTGGTCAGATTGAGCTCACATTGAGTTATCTTTTTATCAGAAGATCCCCGGTCCAAAAACCAGCATTGTTGGAGAAACACAAAACACACTGCTAAAATAAGGCATAGAAGAGCACGTTGAAAAACATATGCAATTGTGTCCAGCATCCTTCCAATCTAGGATCCTATTGAAGCTTACTGACCCCTAATGATGGAGGTGACTGAGACACATAGTCAAAACATGACAACACAGGGATGGGATCATTTACCGTGCTTGTCACATGTCATTCGTCACCACTGTAAATAAGCGTGGCCTCTAAAGGTGGCCTCTTGCCTGGAACATTGGAAGATCAGAATCTGGCAGAACTGAGGCATGAGTGACTGCAATGCTTCGGGCAAACCGTGTGACGTGCCCATCTGTGATAAGGCTACATGTGTTGCAGTGTGATATCACGTATGTGGTCAATGTCATCTCACAGAGGAATGTCAACCAATTTGAGGTTGCTACACACGTGTGTGCTAACACACAAGTCCTCAGTTGTTTTCTAAGAAGTACCATCTTTTTTAACTAAATTATCTTTTAAATTGTGTTATAATTCACACAGTTTGAATAGTATCATGGTTGACAGTTTGTGTGAAATTGTAATTACCGCAGTAGCTCATGTGGGGTTGTTTCTTATCCTCCTGAGAGGTCACTCAGACAGAATTGTTCTAAAACAAACACTTGGATTAAGATGAACATTCAGAATTGAAATTCCCCAAAAACATAACTTGGCTGTCAAGCCATCCGTCAAACCCTCCTTCATTTAGAACTCCACAGGCTTGTGAGAGATGGAATGTAATAAAACATTTAATTTGACCTGTTTGGCAAGCTGTTTGGTAATAAGCCAAATGGATTTTCATGAAAAAGGACACGTAGCACAAATTATCCGTCAAAAGCTGGCTGGGCAGGCGTGAAGCCTGAAGTGGAATGTATCAGAGCCCTTTAGGAAAGTAGTTTTTGGGTTAGACAAATCATGCATAAGTGGACGAAAGAGGGGTGGACGAAAGTGTACATCGGAATGTGTTCCCTTCAATTAATTTTGAAAAAGATCCAAATGTCAATTACCTTATTAAACAATGGCAGTTTCTTAATTGACCTTCTATCTATACTTCCATCTCATTCCTCATTTAACCTTTCATTTCTTTCTTGTGTTCAAAAATCTCTGTAGAGTAAAACATTTTCTATGTAAAACTCATGAAGTATGTATATTCGTATGTGTAAGGGAAGTTGAGGTTTTGCGTTATCGTTGTGTTAACTTAATTTCAGAGTACATGCTTTGTTGGCACGATAACCAGATCACCCAAAGAATATGACAAACAAAGTGACTGTTTCACTTTGCATAGGAAACTTGCTGACTAATCCAAGTAAAAAATGGAAAAAGTGTTCACAATGTCAGTAAAACTCTTCAGTTTAACTGAAACAGTTGATTATTTCAGATATAATCGAAGATACAGGAACAAGTGTCAGGGCAGATACGGAGTACAAGTACAAAGACCAATATAGAGTAATGTCACGAGAGTTGTTCTGATTTTGACATTGCTAAGGTTTGAGCTTATATTCCTTCCCAACTGAACATACAATGCCACTAGTTGCCCTTGCTGAATGCACATACAAGGTATAGTTGCTACCATGATGTAGCTTAGAGAATACATAGATCCAGGAGAGATTGGAAATCACAGAATGTTGGTTGCCCAGACAGCATGGTATTAACTCACACGCAACATCTGGGGCATGTTACTATAGGTGGTTTTGATAACTCAGCTCTTCCAATGAGAAATAGAGTCCTGTTTACCTATACAATACAAGGAGGAGTAGCCTTATATTTTATGAAACACATAAGTATTGGCACCATTGCACTTTCTTTAAATAACTCACAGAGTCAAATAAATCATCTTAATTGACCAAAATATTTGGTCTCCACAATTATTTACTTTTCTTTTTTAATGTTACAGAACCAGTTTAATTCATTCCTTTAAAATCATAAATGAAACAGAATTCTATAACAGATTATTGACACCCAAAACATAGATTTTGTACCACAGCTTTGTAAGAAAATACAAATGGCTCTGGGTTGAAGGGTGCTTCCCAACTGCTGTTTTTTAGATCTCTCCATAGAGATGTTGTGCTTTAATTTAGTGTCATCTGTCAACAAAAATATATGTTCTCCAACATTGCTGTTGGGGTTTCCTACATTTTTCTCTCTGCAGTGGGTTTCCTACCATACTAATCCCTTTCATTGAGTTGGTGACAGGTAGTTTGGGTTAAAATCGTCATATTTTGTGTGTAAAGGTCAGCTTCAATCTGTGTGGCAGTTGATCGGGGTCCCAAGTCCACTATTCAAACTATACTTTTGCTGCAATCTTTTTCACTTGAGGCCATGTCCAGTGATGTTGGCTATAATGGCATGGGCCTTAACTCCTTTTGATAACATTACGGAGAGTGAAAACAGGCACATCAAGTTTTCCGGAGATGGACTTGTAGCCTTCAGATCTTCTGTGCTTGGCTACAAACCTGTCTAACCTCCTCAGTTTATTTGTGTTTTTATTTTCTATACTCACAGACACACAACACAGGAACGTTGTTTAAAAAGGGGCATTATGTAGAACAGGCTTCTAGGGAGGAGGGAATAGAGTCATTATACACTGCTCCAAAAAAATGTACATGGCACATCCATATGTGCTGTTGTAAGAAGGTTCACTGTGTCTCCCAGTACAGAGCATGTTGGAGATACCAGGAGAAGGGCCATTACACAAAGAGAGATTAACACAGCCATAGAAGGGAATCAACCCAGAAGCAGGACTGGTATCTGCTCCTTTGTGCGAGGAGGAACTGGAGGAGCACTGCCAGAGCCCTACAAAATGACCTCCAGTGGGTTACTGGTATACATGTTTCTGACCAGACTATCAAAAACCGGTGGGTGGTATGTGGGCCTGACGTCCTGTTGTGGGACCTGCGCTCACAGCCCAGCACCATGCAGGACTGCCATTGACACCAATGGCAACAGCAATTTCACACTGAGCACATTTTACAGACGTGAAAGAGTCTGACGACATAGTTGAACATCCAGCATGACCGGTTTGGCGGTGGTTCAGTGATGGTTTCGCGATGGGCCTCTATGTGCTAGCCAACAGAAACCTGACTGCGGTTTGGTATGAAATCATCAGACCCATAGTCAGAACGCACGCTGGTGCACTGGGCCCTGAGTACCTCCTGGTGCAGTACAATGCCTATCCTCATGTGACTAGAGTGTGCATGCAGTTCCTGGATTTAATTAAGCCCTCAACCGATTAGTGATTTTGGTTTCCCTTGGCTGTTGTTACATTACTTTGTTCTCAACAAATTACACAATGTACAATGACGATTTTGATCTTTAATATATTTCTTTTTTTGAGTTTGTGATTTAAGTGATCCCTTACATTTTGGAGCACTGTAGCTCATTGAGAAAGAAACAAAGAAGGGGCTCAGTGATATAAATAAACCCTTTGAGGGGATGAATCCATAGTGAAGTACAGAAACCATTGGAGACATACTACAAGTCATATATCTGTGTATCTGTTCCACTTCCTCCTTGTTCAAAGTTACCGCATGAAACATTTCCAGGACGTTGTTTAGATCAGGCCAATGGGTTCTTCTCAAAACATATTTCCTTACCTCCTTCCTCCCCTGGCCACCTTTTGAAAACAATCAGAAGTAATAGGGAAGGGGAGGCGCGGAGAGTAAATGTGTATGTTCTTGTCCCGCCTTCTGTACTAATTAGTCAGAAATGTTAGTCGTAAAAAACATTTAATTGATAAAGCTGCAAGTAGTGCATTAATTTTAAATGCGTGGAATGATTTTCTCTTTCGACCAGATTTAAAAGAGCACATTACAACACAATACACATTTAATTCAAAGTAACTTATTACGTGACAACATTACTTACTATGGAAAGTGACACATTTTATTACGTTTGCGCTACCAATTAATTCTGCCCAGTAGAGAATGCACACTACTACTGAATAGCAGCCTAATAACTGGGCTAGCATTTGAAGTGTTTATGTGATAAATATAATCAAAGATCAATGTTCCTAGTTCAAAAGCCTTATGGCATGGGGGAAACACTGTATGTTAGTCTGGAAGTGCGTGCCCTGATGCTTCGGTAACATCTACCAGATGGCAGCAGTGTGAACACACCATTGCCTGGATGGCTGTAGTCCTTTATGATGTTCTGTGCTTTCCTAAGGCATCATTTGTGGCAGATACCTTGCACGGATGGGAGATGGCAACCGATGTGGAGCAGTGGAGCAGCTGCCATACCAGACAGTAATGCAGCCTGAGAGGATGCTCTCAATGGTGCACCTGTAACAGTTGGTAAGGGTGTTTGCAGACTTCCCAAACTTCTTGAGTTTCTTCAGGAAGTAAAGGCATTTCAGCCTGATTTCACTGCCAAGTCTGCTTGTCTGGACCAGCTGAGGTTAGCCTTGATGAACACACCAAGGAACCCTCAAGTCCACAGAGGTCGACCCCTTATAGTCTTGTAGAGGTTGAGAGTGAGGTTGTTGTCCTGGCACCATTTAGCCAGGTCCCCTGCATCCTCTCTGTAAACGGTTTCATCGTTTTTGGAGATGAGACTCAGGAGAGTGGTGTGGTTTGCATATTTAAGGATGTTGTTGGTGCTTTGAGTGGCCACGCAGTTATGTGTAAAAAAGGTAGTACAGGAGGGGACTGACTACGCTGCTCTGTGGGACTCCGGTGCTCATCTGGGGTCTGCTTGTCAGAAAGTCCAGGATCCATTTGCAAAGGGACAAGTTTAGCAGGCACAATAGGGTTGAATTCTGAGTTGTAGACCACGAACAGCATTCTTATGTATGTGTTGCTTTTTTCCAGGTGGACAAAAGAGGTGTTTGTTGTCAGGGCGATGGCTTTGTCTGCAGATCTATTGGGGCAGTATGCAAATTTCTATGGGTCCAAGGTTTCAGGAAGAGTGGAGCAGATGTGGTTTTTGACTGAAGCTCTCGAAGCTCTTCATGATGATCAGTGGTACAGGGCAGTAGTCATTCAGGCTGGTGATGGAACGTTTCTTTGGTACAGGGACAATGGTGGTCTGTTTGAAGCAGGTGGGTACTGCAGACAGAGTCAGGGAGAGGTTGAATATCTCGGCTAGCTGGTCGGCGCACCGTCTGAAGTGACGCGGCCTGGAATACCATCTGGACAAAGTTCTGTCCTGCCAGTAGATGGAAAAACCAGCTGGGGTTCAGGAACCATGGGGTCTAGCCAGGTTTTAACAAACTCCAACACACAGCATCTCACAATGTCATGCAGGAAGTTCCGAGCATGTAGTTTTTCCGTTTTATTATCCAGGGATTTAACATTTTAAGAAACTTCCCTCCCGTCAGGGAATTTAATTTTACTGTCTCCAGCGAGGATACGCACCAATATAATAATAAGGAAGAAATAATATATAAATAAGATCCACCTTCTCTGGACTGGAGCTCATTTAAAATTGAGACAAAGTGGAAAACTGTCCTGTGGTCTGACAAATCAAATTTCAAAATATGTTTAGGGAATCATGGACACCACATCCTCCATATCAGCGTAAGGTTTAAAAGCCATTATCTGTGATGGTATGGGGGTGTATTAGTGCACATGGCATGGTTGACTAGCACACCTGTGAAGGAACCTTGGATGCTGAACAATATATAATATATAAATATATTTATAGGATTTTAAGCAACATATGCTGCTGACCAGACAAACATCAGGGAAGGCCTAGCATATTTCAGCAAGACAATGCCAAACAACATTCTGCACGTATTGCAAAAGCATGGCTCTGTAGCATAAGAGTCTGGGAGCTATACTGGCCTGCTTGCAGTCCAGACCCATAAGCAATTGAAAACATTTGAAGCATTATGAAACGCAAAATACTGTAAAGGAGACCCCAAATTGTTGAGCAGCTAGAATCCTATATCAAGCAGGAATGAAAATACATTTAACATTCAAAACTAAGGCAATTGGTCTCCTCACTTCCCAAATGCGTACAGGGTATTGTTAAACGAAGAGAGGATGCATCACAGTGGTGAACATGTCAATGTCCTAATTGTTTTTAACGTGTTGCTG
Organism: Novumbra hubbsi; assembly: GCA_016801125.1. Classification (NCBI taxonomy): domain Eukaryota; kingdom Metazoa; phylum Chordata; class Actinopteri; order Esociformes; family Umbridae; genus Novumbra; species Novumbra hubbsi. The sequence continues at coordinate 27,204 of JACXGK010000069.1, forward strand.
GTATAAAATAAAAAAGTGCATAAAAATAATGATAAAATAAATTGTATTTTTCCAAAAAGCATTTAATATGTTGCAATTTTCAATTAAATATAGGAATACTGTCACGGTTGTAGTGAGGTGCAGAACCAAACGCAGACATTGTTCAAATGAAAGAGTGAGTTTCTTCCAAAAAACATAAACGAACTACACGGACTGTACACAGAAATAAAAGGTCTAACCAACATAAAACGACATACAAATAACGTGCAGAGTATTCACTTGTAAATGGAATTAAACTAGGACAAACCGTGAGCGTTGTATAACACAAACAATAAACCACACAGAGTGTGGTGAAAACCCTAACCTAAGTAGGCTCCCCAATCAGAGTCAACTGAATGCAGCTGCTCTGACTGGGGAGCCCACAGCGGCATGGAGAAGGCTAGAGGCCTCTCCATGGGTCATGCTCTGAAACGGCCAGGGGCCCGCAGCCAGGGCATGACAAATACATTATTTGCACATTATTGCCTTCTGTTTTATTTGCGTCCCAACTTCTTTGAAAACAGGGTTGAACATACATTTGCTTTATATAGTAGGTCAAGACATACTGTATCATGTATCGAGGTATCGATCTACTAACCCTAACTCCAATTTAGCCAAACCATGATATTTCTGACAAATTTGACCCAATGACATTACTCAAATACAATTTAATGTTTTGCCTGTGCCAGTATTGTATGCCTATTAGTAAATTTAAACAAATTGTTAAAAATATAGTTTTTTTGTATGGAAAAGCAGGCCAGTAAGTAAAAGGTTGTCAGTTCAAATTGCACGGTGGGAAAGAGAAGGATCTAGAAGGGATAATTGAAGCAGATCTAGCAGGGATAACTGCAGCAGTAATGTTCTTGAGCAAACAACTGGACCCCTTAGCTGCTCCAAGCTTTCTTCTTTTCAGCTGAACCTGTGTTGCTTAAAGCCTTTTGTGGGAGTGTATACATTTGAACATGTATATATGTCCAAAGGGTTTGGGGGAAACATGTCAATGTCACAATGGACAAATACAGTTCTATTTTATTATAGTATGAAATTCAACAGTCACTTGTTATACTGAAAAATCTGACACAATGGTTCCCTGTACTGTCTTATGTAATAGCAGAGGCCTTTCCTGTATGCATTTTCATGCAGTAAAAATTGTGAAAGGCCTATGTGTTCAATGAATACATTTGACGGAAATATTTGTGAAAATCTGGGAACAAAGGGAAATCC